>WUAW01038324.1:15763-28568 GCA_017165845.1 Thaumetopoea pityocampa | reverse complement strand
TATATATATATATATATATATATATATATATATACATAAGTACATTGAACCTATATCATAACCGGAATAATGTTATAATATCTTCAATCCGTCTTTACCCGTGGATGCTGTCAGAACCAGCTAAGGGTTGTACTAGGATAACAGGCAATGGTGTTATCCTGTTATTCAATCGAAATCTACTGCGATCTCCAAGATTACTGCCAAGCGTGGACATTATGGCAAATCATATGTCCAGTAATGGACTTCCAACGGCTCATGATGATGATGATGATGAAATAATGGTGGTAATTCTGCTATAACAGAACTTAGCTAAATTTAGAAACTCCCTATCTTTTTCTAATTCCAAACACCAAAACGAGATAGCTACAATTTTGCCGCTGTCAAGTTTGCTTAGACACGTCAAAATTAAGAAATTTAGACGTGACCTCGGAACATGCCCACTAAAGATACCCAAAAAACGCAACATTTTTGTACCTTCTGACAGCAATGTAGGTCGGTACTCGCTAAAAATGTTTGCTATCTCGTTTTGGCGTTTGACATTAGAATAAAGATAAGAAGAATTTAAATTTAGTTAGAACGTGTTACAGCTGAATTATACTACCAATATTGTGTAATTTATTCTTCTCTAAACAGAATACATATGACCCCGAATACAATACGCGGCATTGTTTAAACAAATCGCGTAAAACTAAGTCTCAGCATCGAATCATTAAGTCATTCTTATCTATGAGATGCATCAACAAAAATATTTTTTAAAAACACCTATTAACGTGCAACAGCATGCCGGTATAAAATTAGTTTTCACATAGGCCGCCTCGCCGACACACCGGAATGGGCATACGAATGGCTTCTAACTCGTCTTATAAATTCACAACAACAGTTAGAACCGACTTTCCTAATGTTATTAACACTTGAATGATAAAAATGTCGGACTTGAATACGAAAACCCGCGGCTTAATTAAATTTATCACGCTCCGGATTAAAAACGGGTATCAAGTAATTACTCGTACTAATGAAGGAATTATTTGATCATGATCATGACTATATCATGAATATTTGATCATGTTAGTTGAGTAAATTTTTTATATTAGTTTCATCAACCACTTATCTATAATAATATTATAAAGGGGTAAAATTTGTTTGTTGGTGTGTAGGGAGTAATCTTCGGAACTAATGAACAAATTCTAAAAAAAAAAATTCACTGGTAGAAAGCTATATTATTCCTGAGTGCTGTAGGCTATAAATTATATTTTATAAGTTCTATTAGATAAAACTTTTTTGAGCGTAATTCTTATTCTGTGATGTCTTTTAAAGAAATCATTTAAATCATTGATACCCAAAATGATCTTAGTATATCGACCCCCAGGGGTCAACGATGACATGTAAGGGGTCCACGCCAACTGTCAAAAACACATTTGAAGTTAATAAATTTACAATAATGTTATATTAATTACGCTTTAACGTAAAACATTACAAGTGGTCTACAAGACAAAAAAGTTTGAGGACCTATGATTTAGATGATATCATGTAAAAAGCGAATTCAATCTACATTAAATGTATGGTAACCAATATATTTGACTTAATAAGGATCACTACCATATTGATATTCAAATTTGACTTGATAAAGATCAATACTACATTGATCAAAATAGTTTCGCAGCTAACTTATCGTTCTTTATTAATTTGTAAAAGACAAAATTGGTGGAAAAGTGTACTATTCCACCTCTATAATTTTCATTTAAATTTATATCAGAATGTAAGTAATATATTTCATTGGATAATAATTATTATAATGTTGGCGAAAAATCTTCATAAGTTTGGTATGACCAACAACTTTTTTAACAATAACAACTTTTTACAAATAAACAATTTTTACGCGCCTAATTCTTTCTCTGTGATATCTTTGAAAGCCTTCACTCTAGAGAGTAGATTTAATCTAGATTAAATTCTTAATTTACATTTTATACGATCAACACTATATTGATTAAAATAGATTCGCAAATAAACCATCAGTTTTTTATTAACAGGTAATTGACAAATGATCACTGTAACAACCGGAGGTAGAAACATGCTATCGCGGATTTATTTTACAATTCTTTAGTGAATTGTTTTATTGTAACTTACAAGATTATAATTGTTGTGTGACGTTAGTATAATAATAATGTCACTTTATTTTTTCTGTGGATGCCGCGAGAACCATATAAGGGATGTACCAGTATGGTGGACAGCAGTGTCTCTCATTTATCTATTAGGTACTATTATAAAATTGTTAAATGTCAAATTTTCAAAAATCAAAGATATTTAAACTACTCAGATCGACTAATTTGAACCAAACCCGTCGATGTTTGTTTGTTGTTTGTTTGTTCGGACTTCACGCCAAAACCAGCGGGTAGATTCTGGTTAAACTACTAGTCTTATATACTAGTCCGAGTTAAATACTACGACATGTTTCATTAAAATCGTTCCAATAGAATTGAAGATATAGCTTGATCCCTCTTTTAGTAGCCGCCATTAAGGAACCAGAGGTCAAGTAAAAATGGTTTTTTGGCTTTTTTATATAAATCTATGATTGTGTCGGGTTTTCCCATGTTGCAGAAAAGCAACATTCACGCGGGCGGAGCTGCGAGCAAAAGCTACTTCAGTCAAAATCTGCTGTAGTCTCCAAGATGCCTGCCAAGCGTGGCAAAGATTAAGATTATGGCAAATCCCGCTTTTTAAAGAAGAGGCCCTTGTCCAGTAGTGAACTTCCATGAACTCATGGTTAAGATGGTAAAGTTTAACCAGATGAAGCCATGTGAACTCCTAAAAATATAAATATTTTTTGACATCTTCATTACAAAAACTCGAATATTAATAAAAAAACCACGCAGAAGAAACTCTCTAAATCAGAGGTCCTCAAACCTCTTGTCTTATAGACCACTTGTAATGTATTTCACTTTTGGGTAGACCCCCAAAGCGTAGTTAATATGAAGTTTTTGTAAATTTATTAACTTCAAATGTGTTTTTGACAGTTGGCGTGGATCCCTTGCACGTCATCGTCGACCTTTGGGGATCGATATAGACTAGTTTGCGTATCAATGCTCTGAATGATAATAAAAAAATTAATAAAGATATAAATTTTCATTTACATTACATCATTCAAATAAATACGTACCCAAATATACACGATTACAAATAACATGCAACTAAATACGTACCCAAATATCCACGATTACAAATAACACGCAACTAAATTCGTATCCAAATATCAACGATTAAAAATATCACGCAAATAAATACGTATCCAAATATCAACGATTACAAATACACACAAATAAATACGTACCCAAACATCAACGATTACAAATATCACGCAAATAAATTCGTATCCAAATATCAACGATTACAAATATCACGCAAAAAAATAGTTGTTTACGTAACGAGATTTAAAAAACTCATTTGACCATCATCATCAGTCCGTTGAAGTCCACTTTGGGCACGGGATACCTCCTAAAAGGGGAGGGATTTGCCATAACCTCCACGCTTAACAGGCGTCTTAAAGATTGCAGTAGGTTTTGTTTGAATAATAGGATAATCTTGCGGCCCATTATCCTATATACTTCCTTCAGCTCAACTGGTTCTCACAGCATCAACGGCAAGAGATGGAGTGACACTTTTATTATGCCAGCATCATATAGCAAACGTTTAAATGCCCAACCTTTAACTGGTCAAAGCGTCTAACGGTTATTGTAGTCACGATTACACGTTTGTAACTCTAATGAGTGACTATTAATTTTATAACAGGTAACATATTTAAACATATAACGGGCCTACTTCCAGGTGCTAAATACATTATATGGTGCGTAATAAAATAGAAATCTTTGGTTTATCTTCACAATTAGTGTCTCGGCTTTATGAATTAGTGGTTCCTTTACCGCGGCATGTGCAAGATGAAAGTGGGCGATTGAATTAGCTTTATTTATGTTCGTGTCATACGTATAAATTAATGTCTATTAGTTTTTTTTTAATTTGGCCATGTAAATATTATGGAGTAATAAATCGAATGAGTAGATTGTGAGCATGGCCATTAAAAATTAAAAAAAAATAAAAACGAAAACAATTAGATTTTTACGTGTGATTTTTACATTTGATGATTTCTCTTTTTAATCTATTTATTGGTTGAAATATTTTGTAGTTAAATTATCATTAGTATAAGCTATAATCCATAAATATTTACTGCATAATAATAATATATATTTATTTCAGCCGTACAGATGTTTCAAAGGCATCTAAAAATAAATATGTCTGTGACTATATATAGCAATACCACATTCAGGAAAATTTCTAACTCCCACACTAGTATATACTAAGACTAATAGTGATCAGCTTTATTTAGCTCTGTGTTATCTAATATTGTCTATGGTATTTTAAAATTGTTAAATGTCAAATTTTGTAAATCAAAGATATTAAAAAAAACTACTCAGATCGACTAATCAAGGGCCTCTGAAACCAAATCCATCGATGTTTGTTTGTGTGTTTATTCGAACTTCACGCAAAAACTAGCCTAAACCGCCAGAATAGCAGCAATCGTTTTCCCTAGCAGAACCGTGTTTTCTCGGCTTCGGCTACTGGCGATTTTCCTATGACATATACAGTCCACACAAGAGAGTCCAGACAAGATTCTATGACAGACTCTGGGGTTCGGAACCACACATTTTCTGGTTAGATATCAAACCGAATGTAGATCGTACAGGAGTTTTAAATACTCCAGTGGAATATCCAATGGAATGGAAGTGGTTTGGCGTGTAGCGGCAACAGGGTGAATCTGTCATTCAATCAAAACCTACTACGATCTCTAAGACGTCTGCTAAACGAAGCAATTAAAGTAAATCTGTCCTTTTTAAGAAGGAAGCCCATTGCCACCAGCGGAATTCTATGGTCTGATGATAATAATGACAGGAGCGGGATCGAACCCACGACCCATTGATCGTCAGTTGTGACTTGTACCACTAGATCGGAGGTTCCTAGATTTTTTTTCTTACATACCTACCACTAGATCAGAGGTTTCCAGACTTTCTTTTCTCATAAACCACTTTCAAAAATTACCTGGTTCCGGTGGATCAATGCGATAGATCGTAGATACCCAAAGTGGTCTGTCTCGACCCTCAGGGGTCGACGATGACCTGCAAGGGGTCCACGCCAACTGTCAAAAACACATTTGTTGTTGATGAATTTGCAAAAATTTTATATTATCTACGCTTTGACGGTCTATCCAAGAGTGAAAATCATTACAAGTGGTCTACAAGACAAAAAAGTTCGGGGACCTCTGCGATAGATGTTCGTTGAATCCCAGGATTTTACTGCTACCCATTAATCTACTGATTACTCATTTGATAACTATGCTGAAATATGGAGTAATCCTGACGAGTCATTGGGTCAGTGGTAGTTACCCTGGTTTCAATGCCAATTGGTCCCGTGATTGATCCCCGGTAGGGACAAAGTTTGTGCGATGAGCACGAATGTTTATATATATGAAAAAAATATATGAAAAGTATTTATCCACTTTTGACTTCTCGTACCTTACTGGCAGCTACTAAAACAGGGATCAGGCTGTATCTTCAATTCTATTGGATCGGTTTTGATGAAACATGCTGCACTATATAGTCGGAATAGTACCTTTAAGACTCTAATAGTTTAACTAAAATCTATCTGCTGGTTTTTGCGTGAAGATCGAACAAATAAATAAACATCGACGGATTTGGTTTCAGAAGCCCTTAATTAGTCGGTCTTAGTGTTTTTTTTTTTAATATTTATAATTGAAAATTTGACATTTAACAATTTTATAATAGTAATAGACAAAGTTTCCCGAAATCACGTAATAATTACAGATTTTACAAAAAAGTCCAATCATTATTTTTACTTGAGCTCTTTCTTACCACAATGGCGGCTACTGAAATAGACACCATCTTCAGGCTGTATCTTCAGTTTTATTTGACCAATATGATAAAATATGGTACAGTAGTAGGTACTTTTAAAACTGCAATAATATGCCGAAAGTATACCCGCTGGTTTTTGCGTGAAACTTGAACAAACAAACAGACATGAAGAAAACAGAAATGGTTTCGATTGCAGATTTAGTCGATCTGATTTAGTCGATCTGAATTAGATTTTTTTGAAATACCTTTAATATACAGACAATGACGTACAATTTTATAATAGTATAGATAATACATACGTACATACATACACTCACGCCGATATCCCATAAGGGTAAGCAGGGACGACAGTACATACATAGATACAGTAACGCCTCTTTCCCATTGGGGTAGGCAGAGACCACTTTCTTTCTTTTGCTACGATCGTTTAATATAGCAAAGTGGCTATCCGCAGCCCACATTTCGCTTCCGCGGGAAATGAGACGTGTCGGGTGGCGAACCACGACGCCGCCATTTTATAAGGTTCAAAAGTATTAAAGTTCCTCATTGCATTCTCACGGCGTAATGGAGAGGAAAGGAAAGAGGATGAGCTAGGAAAACTGTATTGAGCAAGGAATATGGAATTTTGAAATAGGACTATAGGGCATAGGATACTACTATCTCGGAAGGAGTAGGAAGAGATAGTAGTAGTTCGGGGGGCCGGGGTCGCTTACCCGTATACTTAAGTCTATTTGCCGAACAGGCTAATAGCCTAAGTACTCCGTGACCTAAAGTATAGATAATATAGTAGATAATCTTTTAATTTCACTAGGTCTATACAATGACATTTCTATACTTGGAATAATGATTCTCTATGGATTAATATGGAACATGATGTACACAGAACCGTCGGGCAGTCAGTTTTGTCAACATCATTAACTACAGACGATGTTGACAAGTGACGATCCGTGTTATTGACATAAAAATAATAATGTTAAGCCATTTAAAACGTGTCCAAACGGGTTTGGCCTGTCCACATTACAAACTAGTCCAAAAGAAAAATTGAAAAACAATTATATACGAAAGGGCGCAAAGTTGAGGCTAATAAAGAATGACAACTTTATTATAAAGATATTAGGCCTTGTTTTGTGTGGCATCTTTTTTGTGGATGTCGACAATAATATTGTATCACATGGGATGCGTGTAGGCACATGGGAGCTATCATACTATGACCCGTACTTCCCGTTAGATATTATAGTTTTAAGTGATTTTTTTTATTGCCATGTAGATATTTAAGCTGTAGAAATCAGTTTTTTTTTAAATTGTTTATGAAGGCAATGCAATATTTGCTATAGAACTAGATGAAAAAAGCCCCACTACAGAGCACAGCAGGTCTACATTCAGAATGAGGCGGGCCAGAGTATAGTCATCCAAACTGGGCCACTGTGGAGTATCTTATGGGTTAAAATGTATACAAGCCCAATCATAAAAATAATTATATAAGTTTCAGGCACTCTAAAAAGCACAAATTTCGTTGTCTAGAATATAGAAGTAATTTCTCGTTTGCACAACCCTAAAACTTACTTATTTTATTATACAAATTATACCAAATGTTCACCATTAAATTATTTATGTTCTAGTTACAATGGCGTTTGGCATAATCTCGATATTTTTAACGCATCGGTCAAAGCAATCGAAAATTTTTTTTTAAGTGAAAATTTTCAATTTTAATTCATCTTATATACACCTCTTACTATCCCTACCATTTACAGTTAGATATTAATATTGACAGTAATGCTATGTAGCGCCGATATAACAACAGCATCACCATCCATCTATTCCTGTGGTTGCTATGAGAACCAGCTGAGTGACACTATTATTATACTAAATAATTATAATTATATATAATTATAATTATTTTCGAAATATGTCTTGAAACATAATAAATTAGCCAATTAAAATCAAAATGTTAATAACATATCATTATCATTCATTACACTTGAAGAATACATTTCCTAAATTCCATCATGTCTGACCATTGTACAATTAAAATTTTCACCGAAAGTTATCATCAACTTTATAATTAACGTCTTCATCAATATCATCGTTAGTCCACCGTTAGTAACCCATCTACTATCATACATCAAAGCACGGATCTCCTTTCAGGATGAGAGGAGCTAGGCCTAGTCCACCACAGTAGTCTAATGCGGATTGGCAGAATTCACGCGCCGTTGAGAAAACCTCTCTAGCATGTAGGTTTCCCCATAACATTTTCCTTCACCGTTTGGAGCGAGTGAAAATTAATTATTAAATTATTAACACGCACGCATAATCAAATTATTAGACTATCATTGCCTTTCTTTACAAATTTAAAATGATTTTACGTTAAACACATTTCGAACAAAATCTTATTTTATTAAAAAAAACTCAATTAATTTTATTTCTTCATATTACATCTTCGACCATTACGTTTATTTTATAAAATTTCATTATGAGCGAATGAACAAAAATGAACGAATGACAAAAAAATGTTGATATCGTGTAGGTCATCTTAAAAAACATAATTAAAAATAATTATGTTTTTTAAGATGACCTACACGATATCAACATTTTTAAATTAAAAAAATTATGATTAACATTTACGGATAGAAAACCGCTTTAATTTTTCTTAAAGTCTAAAAATTGACTTTATAAAGAAATTATATATAAATTTGTGCCATTTCACAGTTGTAACTCATACGGGAGTCAGTCATTCACGAGATGAAACGAATGCTCTTAGTTAAGTGCTCGGAACAGCGCTTAAGGAGAAAACCCTTGGAGGCAAACAGACATGAAAATCACTTGATATTATGACAATTAATATACTGTTATATAATATCAACAATAAAAATATTATACACCAGCTTTTGCCCGCGGCTCCGCCCGCGTCAATGTCTGTTTTCCGCTACATGGGAAATCCCGACACAATCATAGATTTATATAAAAAGTCTTATAACCACTTTTACTTGACCTCTCGCACCTTAGCGGCGGCTACTAAAACAGGGGTCAAGAGGTATCTTCAATTTTTCCCTATACTCCACACCTAATAACTTGACTCTGTTTGTAGAGCTTGTCCCTAATAAATGTGTTTTCTTTTTTTTACATGCCAATATGTATTAAAAAATAAAAAAACTATAAAATAGCTTGTAATAGTAATAATTACCAGCAAACCTTTCTAAAAATACTATTTACATTTTTAGTAATAATTAACTCTGAAACTAAAAGTATGCACAAGCTATTGCGTGAACAGACGAAAGCATACAAAGTAACTCTGGTGTTAGAATATCAAACTATTCTAATAGATTATTTCTTTTTTCAATATTTATAGGCTATTGTAGTCTCAAGGGACGGCCTATCATTTCGGCCACTGCCTACGCGCGTAGAATTTTAAATCGTCATTTTAAGTTTGTTGAACTCACATACGGATAATACTTCAAACATAAAATCCTATCTCATGAAACAATTTTAGCTCATATTACAATAACGACAAGGTAGAAAATAGGACAATATATATTTTTATTTTAGTAAAGGTATCGTGGTTTAAAATCTTGACCAAGTCGGAATCTGTGATCAGAATCGTCATACTCGTAATGCATTATGGTAGTGAAGTTCAAAATCAATATCGGGTTACAGAAAAATACGCTTAAGTACAAAAACAAAAGACTTTAACGTATTATATTAATCGACTAATTAACGGCTTCCGAAAGAAAAACCATCTTTTGTATTCTTCGCCTCTATTTGTTTGTTTGTTTGAGCTTCGCGCTTTTGCACTTTTTGGTTGTTACCAGTTGGTAAATTTTGGTCACACTATAGCAGTCATGAAAGTACTATTCCAAATTAAATACTGCAGTAGGTTCCATCAAAATAGAACAAAAGATATAGCATGAACTCTATTTTAGTGACCGCTATTATGGTATGAGAGCTCAAGTAATAGTTGTAGTTGAATTTTTTTTTTGTTGGATTATTTCGAGATTTTGCATTTAACTCTAAAATCGACATTCACGCGGTTAAAGCCGCAGGCAAAATGTAGTATTACATACGTTTTGAAAATACAAGCAGGGAATGACAACATTTTCGATTGACATAATTTACTTTAGATGGTTTGCAGCTGCTGAATATTTTTTTTTTTGATTAGAAATGATAAATAAAATTTTCTATTTTTTGACAAAATAAAAACAGTGATTGACAAACTATCAACATAAGGCGTGCGGACGCCTATTAAAATGAAAGTTAAAAACTATAAATGATATAGTAGATATCAAATATTTACAAACCGATAAAATGATAACAGATAATCTTAGGTGTACAAGAAGATTAATTAATTCCTTAATAATTAAATTATATCTGTTTATATATGATAATTATACTTTGTGTGTTTAATATGTTAGTTTTGTTACGTTTTTTGCCTATTGCTTTATTTTCTATTTCCATTAATGGGGGAATGATATAAAATCTATTTTATGATTAATAATGTAAATAAGGAAATAGTATTGTGTTCTATGACTTTTAAATGAATTCAGTTCGATAAAAATATTACTAGAAACTGCACACCTATTTTTTCTAAGGCCTTGGATGAGACCTTACCATCTGGCATCATCCCCATAAGCTCCCGCTATAGGTCCCTGAGTCTAAACTCGGGTACCAAACAGTTTACGTTATGCACTCTTACCTGCAGCCTCACCCGCATAGACCATTTACCAACTCGGAAACGTTCCCGCTGAACAACGGGATCATAAATTTAATTAAATATAAATTGCAATATCATAACTCCTCTTAACTGACTGTAATAAAATATAGTCTAAATACAATTTCAGACTATAAAAAATAAATGAGCGAAAACTTTGTCAAAATCCGTTCAGTTGATTTGCATGATCAGAACAGACAGACCGACAAAAATTCAAAACAAATTTCTTCAAAATTTTCAAAAAATTGAATATTTATATGGTCTCGTTACGATTTTACTATAGTGTAGACATGGATTAGAGTAACAATCCGTTCTTGAAGATAAAATATAGTTCAATTAACAGTTACATGAAGTTAACAGCATTGTCAAATCGATTCGAGCTTGCGAGAAAAAAAACTAAAGCGAAAATATGCAATGGACATAACTCTACAGAGTGTAAAAGTTCTTTTAAAATCAGTTAGTGCGAACCAGTAATAACAACTAGAGGCATTGCATACACAAAACAGATAGCAGCAGAACACAATGACAGAGTTAATTAAACCACGGTTCGAATCGCACCGGAAGAGGCAGCTACGACCGCGCAGTAATAAGTGGGTGAGCAGAGATACACGGAGTAAACAATAATTTTGTTAATAACATTAACCAAGACAATAGAGCCATGCATATGTAACTCGTGTGACCATGCTTTTTCTATGATAGAGGAAGAAAATGTTATTTAAAATGATGGTAAAAGCACTTGCGCAAGCGCATCTTTATATACATATGTATTTGTATGTATGTATAGAAGTATAGAAATTTAAGAAGTATAACTGGAGTGAATCTGATGGATAAAAAGAGAAATAGTGCATTTATATACTATAATAATTCCCTGTGGAGTTATCACAATATTTTTTAATATTAATTTGAACGTGCGCAGTGAGCTCTGTTGTGGGTAAGAGTTCACCTAATTGGAAGTGTGATTTAGAGAAACACTATTTAATTTATTAAATAAAACCACTAAAACTAAATAAATAATAGTCAAAAACCTAAAAGATACGCTTTTATAGTTAATCGAAACAAAAATTAAAAAATAATTCTTAATTTAAGAATAAAATGATTAACGATAAAATTAATGTCATTGTGGTAAAAGCGTGAGGTGCTCGATATCAAGTGTTATATTTTTTACTAGTTCTATTCCGAAATGCAGAATTAGTGTAAAAATGTAGTATAAAGCACCCCACGATTTTATTACAATGACATTAAATTTCTCGTTAATAATTTTATTCTTATATTAAGAATTATTCTTTACTTTTTAATCCGATTAGCTATAAAAACGTGTTTTTTAGTTTTTTAAACTATAATTTATTTTTCATTTTTAGTTCGATCTATAAAAAGCAAAATTATTAAAGTATATATTATGAAAACATTACTATAAAACAATTAAAAATAAATTTATGATTTTATTTTATTATCATCGGTTCTGGACAAGTGTGCAAAATTTCGAATTAATCTGATCTTTTAAAGTGGGCAAAAATCGAGTTCAAAGATTCCGTTACATACATATAGATGAAGCTAATAAAAGCGTGTTAATATATAAAACATTTATTTTGGATACCGGAGACGTTAATACCCAAATAAAAGAGATAGATACGACACGGTGAGCTTAAAATAGCACTATCCATATGTTCACTGCTCCAAATTATTATGCTATAAGTTTACGTAGGTATGTTATTAAAACCTGACAAAATGTGTCGTATTTCTTAACTAGACATCGATATTCAATCATTCGATTTGTGTCATACTTAATATATATATCGTGTTAATATATCCATAAACTGAACAGAAATATAGGTATCATATCAAAGCTTTTTGTATGACAATTCGACGTCGTAAGTACTTCTCAAATCGACATCGTTATTCAACAATTCGATTTGGATCATACTCAACTTTATCCATAAACCGAACAAAAATGTAGGCACCATATCAAAGCTTTTTCGTGTGTCAATATGACACCGTAAGTATTTTCCAAATAGAGATCGTTATTCAACAATTCGATTTGGATCATACTCAACTTTATCCATAAACTGAAAGAAATGTAGGCACCATATCAAATCTTTTTGTATGCTAATATGACACCGTAAGTACTTCCCAAATAGACATCGTTATTTAACAATTTGATTGAATCATACTCAACTTTATCCATAAACTG
>WUAW01038323.1:7436-24951 GCA_017165845.1 Thaumetopoea pityocampa | reverse complement strand
CTTGAATGGAAACCACGTACTAGCAAGCGCAGTGTGGGACGGCCACCTACGAGATGGACCGACGACCTGGTAAACATCGCTGGGTCTCGCTGGATGCAGGTGGCTACGGGCCAGTCGCGCTGGATTTCGATTGGAGAGGCCTATGTTCAGCAGTGGATAGCGACGGGCTGAAATGATGATGATGATAGAAATCATCATGTATACAGGGTGACCGGAAATTCGATACATTCCTTGAACGGGGTTATAGTAAAGCTCATTTTCAACAGATTTTCTTATTCCATAGTGTTCAAAAACTATCATCATTTTTTTAATTATCATACATTTTTTTTTTTCAAAAAATCACCATAAGCGTAAAGAAATAATAAATTTGAAGAATTTTGATCGGTATTTTGGTGCCTTAATACAATTATGTGAAGTACTTGTGACAAAATTTGTGTTTTAAATTAATTCCTTATGAATTCATAACCACAAAAAGCAAAAATATGGCACTTTTTTTTGTATTTGTGGACAAAACTTTAATTTTAATATTGAAATCGGGGATTTTTCGTAAAAAAAACAAAATGCCACACAACTTAAAAACCAATGATTTTCGAACACTTATGGAATAAGAAAATCTGTTGGAAATGAGCTCTGCTATAAGCCCGTTCAAAGAATGTATCGAATTTCTGTGTATACATTGTACTGGTTTATTATTAATTCACTAACAATCGCTTAGGGATTAATTCTGGTGTTTAAATGCATTAAATTTTCAATGGCACCAACATCGATATCTTAAAAAAATATTTTGTAGTCTATACTAAATAAACGATCAGCTGTTACGATTTGTATGGGAAAGTAAAAAAAAAACGATGTTGATGCTACAGAAAAATTTGTTTATCACCGCACCACAATCAGCCTTAGAGGTTATTATTAGTGTTTTACATATATTGTAATCCTGTATTTTAATGGTCCATATTATATAAATTTCGAAGGTGTTGACTGAACGATTTTTTGTGGCAATTGCACAAAGATAATGTCCAGTAGCGTTATCTTGTGATTTAATCAACAACTACTGCGATGCCAGTCCCTTTTATGGAGGAGACGCATGACCAAGAGTGAACTTCCACGAGCCACTGATGCTGATGATGGTGATGATTTTCTGCCAAAGAATTTTATTTGTTGTCGAAAGAAACGTAAGAAAAGAATAAAAACCTCAACTAAAAAATATCTACGCTGTTTTTTTTGTTAACCAATAGATTTGGTATATCATCGACATTCTTAAATTTCGTTTTACCATAATTTATACTAATTAATTAGTAACAATTTCATTGCTACAAAATTCACAATATAATAGTTGCTTATAGAGATAAATCTTAGTGAATTAGCCTCTTCTAAGTTTTTTTTCTTAATTAAAATGTGCTTTATTAATAATTTACATTCCTGTAATTAAATTTTTTCACATAATTAAATACTCGCTCATATTTGATCTTTCATCGGATGAGTCCTATCCATTTTGGATTATGTGGGAGAAATGGTGCGGCGCATAAAGAGTTTTATCCTACGTCTTTTGTAAATAATCTTTATTATGAGGTCGAATAAAATTTTCGAACGAAATTCTCACTTCAATTGCTATCACCACACGTAATGCCTTGTAATCTAAACAAGTTGCTGTATCTTTCAGTTACTAACCAGTTGTAAGATACAAATGGGATGTATCAGAGATAACGCAGCCCTTGCAATGATATTCTGTTTCCTCAGGCTATCAATAAGTTCCGTTAATTCTTAACCGATTTGCAAGTTCCTTGTTATTTCAATGGTTGCAGTAATATAATTCGTATTATTATCAATTAACAACCAATGTAAACAGGGCTGTTTCTTAACTTATTGTTGCAATATTTATTTGATTTAGAAATTTGTCCATGTCATATCATAAAAACTAATAAAAAAAATGATATACAAGATACAAAAAACACACGATTCCAGCTTAGCTTCTTAGATTATGCCGTCAGCTATGAGAATTTTTAAAATCAATCATTTATATAATACTAGCTGTTTGGCCGAGGTTGTGCCCGCGTAGTATTTAATAAAAAATCCTGTTTACTTCTAGATTATGGATTAATTATGTACAGACTTTTATCAAAACAAGTTCAAAATGTGGCGTAACAAATATCCATAACGAAAATGAACTAAAATAAGTCATATTTATCATCATCACCATTATAAAGTAATTAAGAGCGTAGCAGTGGGTTTCAGCTCGCGATAACTTTGTGATGATGATGTTCATACAAGGTACAAACATATGAGAACATAGACATAGGCGAGATTATCACCATAGACCTATGTCTATGTCTAAGAGACATAGACATAGGTCTATGGTGATAATCTGGATCTGGTGGATATGGTGAAATCTCGCCTATGTCTATGTTCTCATATGTTTATACCTTTATGGAAGTATATCATATCTACCTCCCTGCCAAATTTCAAAAGATCAGTTAATAGAAAATGCCTAAGGCATTAAGTCCGCCTGTACATGTTTTATGTATGAAGTGTAAATAAATAAATAAATCAGTTATCGTCAGCGGTAGAGTCGTAAAGAAGGAATACAGATAAATTTATTTTCACTTTTATTATATTAGTATGGAATTTTTGGTTATACATGTCTTCAAATACACAAAATATAATATAATTGAAACAGTTACGCGTAGATTGAAAATGGACTTATGGGCTTATGGTAAATTAACATTTAGTGAAATATTCACACTTATAATACTTACCTTCAATCTACGTATTTTTCAAAGTCTTGATAGCCAGCAGTTTTACAAAGATATAGATTACTCGTTATCACTGCGACACAGGCCAAGGGACCGGGAACTTTCTATGCATGCGTGGGCGAAACAACTACTGAACATTAATTACTGCGAATGCACGCAGAGTTATATCGCGAGAGAAAACCAGACAACTAATAAAAATAAACATCAAATTGTATGAAAAATCAATAAAATTAGTACTGGAATGTTAAAAGCGCAAAATAGGAATAAAGTTTTTTATTTATTTATTTATTCGGGACATCAAACAGTTAATAATTTTTTAATATTATTAATTCTTAATCAATTAATATATAATAATATCAGAGGGCATAAAAACACAACCTATGTTAGTTATCAACTAATTAGATATATCATACATCCAGTACAAAACTAACCACTACCTATATGAAATACTTATATTTAGTGAAAGTGAGCGCACGATATGCCGCGCGATAACCCCACTGCGTTCTGAAAACTGCACGCAGCGTCCCACTGGACGTCGGTATTGGGCGCAAACCTGTAACTAAATATGTACTAATATTTGGAAAAAAAATAAAATCAGATTGTGGAAAAATCAAAAATGGGAACGAAACAGCAGATTTTTCATTCAAAGCTATTTTGTTCCCATTGTTGTTTTTCTTTCAAATATTAGTACATATTTTGTTTCAGGTTCGCGCCCAACATCGACGTCCAGTGGGACGCCGCGTGCTGTTTTCAGCACGTAGTGGGGTCATCGCGCGACATATCGTGCGCCCACTTTCACTAAATATAAGTATTTCATATAGGTAGTAGTTAGTTTTTTACTGGATATATTATATATCTAATTAGTTGAATAAATTAATATAATAATATTGTATAATGTTTTGAACGCTTTTCACACACACACTGATCTAGTCCCGAACTAGGATTCTCTGTATTTTGGGTACTACACAACGATATACATACTTACATACATAAATATAATACTATACATAAATAGATAAATACGTCTTTATTCAGATACAAATATTTTGTGCTCATCACACAAAGTTAGACCCTACCAGGACTCGAACCCGGGACTCATTGGCACAGAAAGCAGGGTCACTACACCTGTGTCAATCAGTCGTCGAATTAATGAGTTGATTTTAACAGAAACTTGACACTATCAGCGTTATCCAAACTTAACACGGTCTACTGCTCTGCAATGGATATTCCCAGTGGGTGTGAGGCGGGCTCAGACGATTGATCTCTAAAGGAGTATAAACGAAAATTGTTGTTAATATTATTTATTTGTCTCATTCGTTTTATACCCATGTCCTGATAGAGTATATGTAGTACACTCACGTTGCGCGAACGTGTTTCTGATTAGGTTGATATTATAATAGAGGTAAAATTTGTTTGTAGAAGACAATCTCTGGAAATACTGATTCACAGTTTATTCACTAAGAAAAAACTACACTATTTCTAAGTAACATTGGCTATACTTTATTTTTATTACCGCGTTTTTATTAGCTCGCTTTCTTGTCCGTCTGTTCGGTATAAATTTTACAACTGATATTAAATTAACTTTTCGGTAAGTTAGAGACTTGGGTGACATTGCTATATTTTATACTAGTTTTTGCCCGCTGTTCCGCCCGCGTGAATGTCGGTTTTCCGCGATATGGGACATCCTGAAATAATCATAGATTTATATAAAAAGCCTTAGAATCACTTTTACTTGAGCTCTCGTAACTTAACGGCGCGTCTACTAAAATAGGGATCAAGCTGTATCTTCCATGTTACTGGACCGATTTTGATGAAACATGCCGCAGTATTTAAATCGAAATAGTACCTTTAAGAGTGTAACGTTTTGACCTATCTTTTTATATATCTACTAGCTAGTTTTTAGCTAGTTTCGTAAAGCTCGAACAAACAAACAAATATCGATGGATTTGGTTTCGGAAGCTGTTACTTATAAGTTTTCAGTCGTTAAATGATTATCGCGGAGACGGTAATCATGGTATTTAAAAAAACACAAAATTTCTAAACACTTTCTGGCACGTTTCTTGATTGAAAATTGAACGCAATGAATCCGCAACGAAGTTTGAATTGAAAATTCAAACTTCGTTGCGGATATTTCTTTTCAGCTGCAATAAACAACGCGATTTGATGATGTAAGCTTTTTACTTAAGAAAGGCCCCAAGTTCCGCCGGACTTGACATTCGGAGGTGTCAAGTACGGTGACCTGAGGGCCAAGGGACGTGACCTTCGTCTCATGACATGTTTTAGGAAAATGCGCCTTACAAGCCTTACAATATTATATACCCACTTGCTTTTCAAGTCTAGTTCAAAAGTTTTTCGGCATAGACAAATAAGTTTCAATACATTGATATTATTTGATGACTTCCGTCTTCAAAGAATAAGGTAGATTATTCTAGATTTTTATTAAATAAATAAAACAAACTGCTAATTTTGTCTATATGCCCTATACGCCGCAACAGAAGTATTGTTGTTTTCGAAAAAAAAAAATTCCACAGCAAATGCACGGTGCTCTACCGATCTCCATGGCTATCCATGGATGAAATCTGCCGTACGTCGCGCGCGTTTGAAGTTGAAAATTCATTCGCCGACACCCTTTAGATTTTACACGCAAAAATGAATATTTCCTCTTCTTTGTATTTAGGTCTGCATCTTAAAGAAAACCAATTTATTCGCATTATGAACGTGCTAAGTCCTTCAGTGGACCGAAGCTTTATGCAAAATAATGTTCTATATACGAGTAATTTTAACGCTCACTTACAAGATTTACACTTTACTACGCAGAAGCTTCATTTACTGCAAGCTAATTGCTCATATAATTTTAATGACTTTTGCTTTCATCAACCATCTATATCATTTTATGTTATATTTATAATTGCGCTTTTTACTTTAAAGCGATAACGCTTTAAAGTAAAAAGCGCAATTATAATGCTTCATTTAAAAAATCCGATTTTACATTAAGGTTTTTAGGTAATGTCAAAAAAATACGTAAGTATTTAAAAGCTTCATACATTATTTTTATAAATGGATACAAATATATCATTGATAAGCAATTCCAGGTCAGCTCAACATGATTCAAATGCAGTTTGTCAACGATAACACAAAAATCTAATTCATGGATACAGCAGTATCGGTCCAGGACAAATTGAGGTTCCTTTGTTAGTTCCAAATCGAAGTTTTTACAGACCTATTAGCTTATTCGACTCTATAGTTGCGTAGTCCAATCTAGGTTGGTTAGATGAGATTATATACAGCCCGCCACCTACACTCTTCCCACAGTACTTTCCTAAAGTTGGCCAGAGACAATGCTTTCACCACCTCGGATAACGTTTTCTGCTAATTAATGATGGTGGTAAGATCCTGGTAATTGGAGTTGTGTAACATGTATTCGTTACGTACGGTTATTCAATTAATCTTTTGCCAACGGTAAATTAAAAAGACTATTTGGAGGAATTTTATTTTATTAGTAAAGAGTTGGTCTTTTGGATACGTTTAAGGTGATGACAGAAATAATTAATCTTTGATTCGATTGATGGCAATAAGCAGTGCTTCAACCATATTTACTGTGTTCCTGTAAGATGGTAAGTACGTCTAATAATAATTGACACAAACGCATACAGCATACATAACTGCCTTTTAATTTTGCATGTTCCGTTCCATAGACTCCTCCCAGCTTATATATCACCAAAGATAATGTAAGGTGTTTATTTATTTTAGAAATGGACGTTTATTTATTCCACGTCACATATATGTGATACCAATGACATTACATACAATTACATAATTTTATTTTGTTACTGAAGTCATCAGCAATAAATTACATTTTGTGTGTATACTGAATATGTCTGTGACTTGTACTGAACTGCGTATTTCTTGAACGAACCTAGCTCCCATCAGAGATATCTAGTCTACTGGAGTTTTATATTTGCTCTAGTTATAGTGTAACACTAGAAGCAAACGTCACTTTAGTCGTGTTTCCCCTTCGCCTTTATCAACAACACACATACATGACTCCTAAAATCGTGACACATATTTCATCGAATAAATAATTTCAACATCGCTATGTAGATTGGACAATTCCTGCTTTAAATTTCTTTAGGCACGGTGTAGTACGGAAACAAAATCTGAAACGCCACAGTTGCGTGGTATATCATGACACGATTTACAGGTGCTATGGGCTAACATAGTCAAAGCAAATATTAGCGAATAAATTGCGACTAAATATATAATCTAAAAGAACTTTCACTTCTTACATATATATTCCTATGGCTTTTTTAAACAAACAAAAATGCTATTTAATTGCACGATAGATATAGCTTAGTCATCAAATTTCAATACACGTGTAACGTTACATAAATTTAATATTATCTCATCGTTACGACACAAAAAGTAGGTTATTCTGTCAATATGTCAATAAGAGTAAACAAACGCAAGTTAATAGTTTCAACGCGCTCGGTAGGTACCTGTTTGTGTGGGCTTTGACGCATAGCAATGGAGTGATAGTTGGTTAAGTGATGTGATGGTATACCCAAATGCGAAATAAAAAGTGTATGCTTAACTTTAATTATATTATATAATGCAGTTGTTAAGTTGTAATTAACTATTTAATGTAAATTTATATTCATGATCTAAATAAATTCTTTACGTCTTTAATTCTTAACTACAATTACAGTTACCAGTGGCTAAGGGTGGAAATTTACCAAATAATTTTTATTTTTAATTCAAATAAAATAAGGTATTTGTTCAGTCAGTTTTGGTTAAGTATGTTTTTCAACAGTCACTCACATACTCCCACAAAAATTCACAAACAGTAAGAAAATACAAATTGCAATAATCTAACGATAAAAATGAAGTTATCTTCTTGTTTTGTAATAAATAGTAATAAAACATTAATGATGAGAAAGCTTAAGGTTTACTGTGTTTAACTCGTCGTACATATGAATATAGTATCTTATTTGAGTTTTACAATCGCTATAAAACTGTCATAAATTGATCGTTAATATGTAATAGAATTTAATTAGTTAACACTGAATTAAAGAAATAATAAACAATCGATACCTAAATGATATATTCAACGAATGCACATTAAATGTTTGAACTAGACGCCTATTTTGATACGTCTGAACAATAAATCAAAGCAAACTGTAATCTTAAAGTATCACGGTAGGCGATGACCGCTGCGAACAAGTGGTCTCGTTAGTCTCACTGACACTACTCCGTTCATTCGCGAGTGAACTACTGTCGGGCGGGTCGCGAGCGGTGTCTCGCTGGCCGGACGATGTTTCGTTTATCTTTTCGATCCGTGAGTAGCCAATGACAGGACTATTAAAATGAATGCATCTAAGTGGCATGTTACATATATTATTATCAGCATCATTAGCATTTTGAAGTCTACTCTTCGACATGCGCCTCCTCCATAAAACGAGAGATTTGCCATAATCTCCGCGATTGGCAAACATCTTGGGGATCGCATTTGTGATCGCATAGCTGCAATTAACAAAGAGCTCTGCATTCTACGAAACTTCATACAATGGAGGGATCAAGATGTATATTTATTTCGCTCGACCGATTCTGTTAAAGCATACACTAGTATTTAAGTTATCCGAAATCCATTCAGCTATTTTCTCGTGATGACATAATAAAACAGGCAGAGACACCAACTCTAAAAATGGCTGATTTGGGTTCCATTGAAATTTTCGTAAATAAAATTGTATTATATTATTATAAAATACGATTTTATTATATTATTATAAAATATGAATAATAAATACTAGAAGAACATAACTATAGATAATTATAGGCTATTTTATGACAACTAACTCCGTCACGTATGATCAGTAAAAATAACACATAGCTACTACGTAATGACTAGTTTTATTACTATCATAATTTACTAAAGTTATCATCATATATATCACTAGCTTTTGCCCGCGATTCCGCCCACGTGAATGTCGGTTTTCCACTACATGGGAAATCCCAACACAATCATAGATTTAGATAGTCTTAGAACCACTTTTACTTGACCTCTCGTACCTAAGCGGCGACTACTAAAACAGGGATCAAGCTGTATCTATAATTGTACTGGACCGATTTTGATGAAACATGCCGCATGAATTAAGTCGGAATAATACCTTTAAGACTGTAATGGTTTAATCAAAATCTAACCATTAGTTTTTGCGTGAAGCTCGAACAAACATACAAACAAACAAACATCGACGGATTCGGTTTCAAAAGCTCTTAATTAGTCGATCTGAGTAGTTTGTTTTTAAATATCTTTGATTTTTGAAAATTTGACATTTAACAATTTTATATATATATCATATATAAAATTGTTAAATATCATATAACACACATACTCTACCAGATTATTACTGGTAAGTTTTACGTTATATCTATTTAAAAACATTTTAACACAATATACCAACCACGATTTGTATTTTGAGAACATTAATGAATTGATATTTTTATACAAACATGAATCGATTTTTCAATGTATGGACTCATCAGTCGGTAACAATGAAACAGTGATGCAAAATTTGTTATCTCGATTTTTAGTCCAGACGCGGATGAGTCGTCGCACTATCGTTCGATGCATCGTGATATACGATTCTTATCGGTGTAGACGCGTGCCGCAGGAGTTACTGAAGCGTGCTCTCCGGGGTTATCTATAATTCCGATCCGACGACATTAGATCAACTGGGGAAACTATTGGTGTGTTGGATTCTATTCTTGGTTTATAATCTTCTTATTCACTTTAGCATTATCTCGACCTAAGTTAGGTCAGCTGGTAGCAGGATATAGCTGTGAGACAGGTTCAGTACACATATGAAGTTATTTCCGTAGCTTCCACAATTTCTGGGATGGCCAGTGTCATTGAGTTACTTATTATCGACCCACTGTTCTACGTGCCTTATAGATATGTTAAGGTTGGATCGGCCGGGGATCAAATCTCAGTTCTTCGGACTAGTAACCAAGAGATTAAATGACGATTTTTATCTATTAGTAGACTTCCAGAATTCGAAAATAGAAAGGTAAAAATGTTTTTCTACCATATTTAAGCCAGTATTTGACTAAAAACCCATCTAAGTGGCGATTTAACCTAATGTGGTAAAACGTAGCTTAATAAAAACCTATTCACTCTTGTCTTAAAGACACCTACATTATAATGGGACGAAACTACTGACGCAAGAATTCCAATCTTTGGCTGCACGTATGAATGTAGAAGCAAATCGCATCGTCAGGGTGGCAGGGATGTCTACGAGGTAGGGATGACAGCACGCCGTGCGCCTAGTAGTCCGATAGTAAAAGGGGGACGCAGAAATTAAATCGTGTAATTCTTGCGCACACTCACCAATGTATCCTGTATAATACTGAAAATATACTCCAAAAATTAAAGGTTAAGCAGTTTGAAAGCAAAGAAGATGTCTTGGCAGCTTATACACTGAGATGTCTATAAAAAAGTTGTGATCGGTATTTTCCAAATTGTTTAGACATAAGGACATAATATACACTATGTATACGATAATCATGGCAGATACTTTGATAAAATCAAAAATATCTGTTTAATTGTGTGTGCATGCGTGGGTGCTTGCATGGGTGCGTGCGTGCGTACGTGCCTGCGCGTGTGGGTGCGTGCGAACGCGTGTGTATTTGTTAGTGTGTGTATAAGAACATGAGGTAATTTTATATGACTTTAAGGCTGTAGATTATAAACAAATTGAACGGAACCGATTTGTAACCTAACGAGTTGACCGTCCGTACTAATTTGCTATAACGGAAGTTTCGAAAGCTGTTATTTGTTTAAACATTACGAGATCACCCGGTGAGTCACTGTCGCTTGTGTAGATATTTCCTGCCAATAATTAATATGAAACAAACGAATGAGGAATGTGGCTCGCGTGTCGTAAATGCATTGAAAGCGACTACGTACATATAGCAAATAGGTGTAAAAAATAAGTGTAAAATGAAAATAAGTGTAAGATTACGAAAATAAATGTAAAATCCCTTTATAGTCATCAGCATATACTATTAGACTGTAGGAGTAGATAGGATTCTGGACAGAGGTTTCGTTCATCAAAGTGGAATTTGTCATAGTTTTTTGGATTACTATCCGAATACTACTACTGCAGATGTCTGTTGAAAATCAAGTTAATGTTGCTTCTAATATGTCTCTGTTGTATGCCTCTCTCTCTCTCTTTAGTCGATTCAAACGTCAATAGTAAAGTTTGGCTTCAATCGTTACACATACACCTTTTTTGTCTCGGAGGAAATGTTGCCCAAAAAAATCGCGACATACCGGGCGACTAGCAGGGCGTGTCCGACCCCTACTTAATTAAAACTGTGCTGTGGTCTGGATTGATTCGTTATAGAGGTTCCGAGATCACACTATGACTTCGCAGGTGTCCTTCTGGGCCTCGTTCTTCCAAACACTTTTCTAAATAACATTGGATTCTCTTACGGTATTCTCACGACTATATGTGTCACACATATCGTCGTTCTTCCCAGAGATCGTTTTAAATGGACGCTCAGAGCCTCCGCCAATTTTTTTCACAATTCCCTAGGTCCCCGTTACACCTACCCTAATACATCTGTGCATTATCCAGAGGTAGACTGGTAGATAATACCTTAGGCGATAAATCTGCTGATTCATGTAAGTGTATGAAGTTAAATGACTCAATTCACTAGGGCATGAATGTGCGTTTACTGCTTTCCTAATAAGGGGCGGTTACTATAGAACACTTACCGTTGATTTTGTCAATAACGCCATTAGAGAAATAATCGTACCTGGAACAAGAAAATCAGCATTTAATAAATTATACGGGGACATACTTGAAAAAACAGTTTCTTACAAATTAAACTCTAAACCGAATTGGACAATTTCGCTAACAAACCGGTTGACCTAATCATTACCTACCAAATAACCCAATGCGTCCACACTTACTGGGCCTAGTACTTGGCTAATTAGATGTCACTAGACTGGATAAATTAAACTTTTCAAAAATGAAATTAAAAATTTGTATCCACAAAGATATACCAGTTATACGACCTATCACATATTGATAATGACGCAAGAAATACGCCCATTAAAATGGGCTATGCAGGCACAAAATGGTTTTCTCCCCGGCTATTACGAAAGAAAATATTATAAAAATTATATATTGTTAAACGTATCGAATGTGTCCCGTGTTCCGTGCCACCAGACTATCGCACAAGGTCGCAGGTCGCACGTGAAGGATGTCGACCGAAGGCCGAATGGCCGAGTTCAAGGTTCACGATCGAGGTTACGGCTGCCGCACCGTATCGATCCTTGTGTAGACTGCTTACCACAGACATGGCTGTTTTGAATATCACGCGAGTCACGAGAAAACGCAATAATAATATATATATATATATATATATATATATACCTTGGCCATGCTTAGTTATTGTTGTCCTAAAACGTAAAATGACAAGCAGAGCTGTCTGATGTTTCACTATTCGGTGACCAAGTATATAAGAGCAGATTTTAAGTCTGTGCATTAACCCTTTTAGTTCTGAGTTTATTTTCACATCATCACCATCATCATCATCATTTCAGCCCGTAGTTGTCCACTGCTGAACATAGGCCTCTCCAATCGAATTCCAGCGCAACCGGTCCATAGCCACCTGCATCCAGCGAGACCCAACGATCCTCACCAGGTCGTCTCGTAGTATTTTCACATATTTTGCATAAATTGCTAAAGGATTTTTGAAAAAAGTACCTTATTAATTAAGTGTGCACAGAATCATAATTATTTTCCTCAAATGTAGATGGATTTTCGTAATTCTTTCTGTTATGTGTAAGGGATATATCAAACTACTCAAATGAAACATATTTTTTACTATAACTGTATTTATTTAATTAATTAATAAAGACACGTCCGTACAGGTCGATAACTATAATCAAACTGCGCAATAGTCGGTATTCCGACGCTCCGCACTTTATACGTATTTATAGAGTCGATCTATCGACGGTTCGCGCTCTAAGGGTTAATGTGAGAATTAATACAAATAAGTATTTCATTTTGCATTAAAAGTAACAATATTTAAATTTTTTGGATAATTTTAAGTTTTGAAGTGGTCTAATACGATCAATAAATCTTATTTTTTGTATACTGAAAAGCCACAATGATTCTAATTTAAAAATTCTGGAACCTTTTGGATAACAGAAATAACTTTTTTGACAAAATGCTGTTCACTCTAGCATTATTCCCACATGGGTCAGGGTGTCCGGTTATTGCGGGGGACATGGCTGTGAGACGGGTTCAGATGACTGACTGTCATCTGACGACATCCATATCACCACCACCATCATCATCAGCTCATAGAAGTCTACAACTAGCACTGAACTTATACGGCCCATGGCTGAAATTATATAAAAGGAACGATTTGTCTTAAACTACACGTTTGGCAAGCATCTTGGAGATCGCAGTAAATTTTTATTGAATAACATGATAGCGTTACTGGCCTGGAACATGCCTTAACTGGTTTTCACAGCATCCATGAGAAGTGATGCTATTATTACGCCGGCGCTACAAAGTCATCCCTAAAGTGTGATCAAGACGCTGGCCGAGACCCAATATTGTACGTGAAATACTAGGAAGCTCGGGCGAGGTCTGAATCCCAAGCCAAATGGATATATGGAATAAAAAACTACAGCAACTCTTAAAATTTTGGGATATATAATGTAATATGGTATTAAATCAATCGATTCTTTTAGTGATTTGGTACAAATTACTTTGAGAGTTACTTTTACAAGAAATAAACTTGTGTAGATTCTTTACACGATTGGAGTGAATTTTAACTTCGGATATTAAACGATAAAATCGACAATCACATTTTCCATAGTCACAAAGTGCTTTCATTGTCAAACCTGAACCCCATGATCATATACTGATATATTAAATTTGTCTATATCCAGGTCTATACCCAGTGGATATTAAGACATTGAAGACGATTTGTCCTAGTAGTATTAATATTAACAATGGTCTCCTGTTAATAAAATGAGTCTCCCAGTTCGCTGCGTTGTCAAGGCCAGGATATGGGGTCAAAGTTACCAGTAACTGGACCGGGACGAGGATGGGTCGACTCCGGGTCGGTTACAGGTCAGTTGAAATAGGCTAATGGGGTCACACAGGGATTTGTCTTTTATTATGAACCAATTTGTGTTAATGCGACGACCTTCTTAATCATAAGACAAAACAGGGTTTTAGATTATGATATGGCATGATATGACTATTAAATGCTTATTAATCTTTCTCTCATAAAATTAATAAACAGACGAATTCACCTTCGCATTTTAAACCTTTAGGTATCAAGCTGGTGTCATTTTCTTTCAGTGTGTTTAGAAATTAGTCTTCTAAATATTTATTTAGTAACGTACTACTTCAGAATACACAAACAGTGATAAAATTTATTTAGTAGTGATAAATATTATGTTATAATTCAGTAATTTAACCATAAAAATTAACAATACGCATATATAAATAACCGGAAAATCAATTAAACATAAAACATGTCCAATTTTAAATACCAGGAAACAAAAATGTGCACATAAAACAATACACAAAGAACCGGACAATCGCGAAAAATCGAATGAATTGCCCAAAATCGATTGAATAAAAAACCGTCATCGTAAATATTGCACGTGACCCCGCCACGAGTATTCATTTATATTCCGAAGCCGAAATACTATGTCCATATATCAATGCGATCGTTTAAATTGTAATATGTTTTTATGTGTAAGAACATGCAGCCTTCCGTCAGAAATCAATTGGTATTTTGTTAACAGTAAATTGTCGTGAATATCGATGGGCTTACGATGGGCTGGCATAAATATATGGATGACTGCTGAAAATAATCAGACTGGAGGTTTTATTTGAATATGGCTGAATAACACCGTTATATTATTTCTTCACACCATCTCCTCCTGTAGGTGTCGCCAAACTTCTAGGAAATACACCATGGTAATGAATTATTCTGCGATTATAAAACACATTGCGAGTAACATAACGCTTGCGTAGCCTTGAGATTAAGACAAATGCCGATTCTTGTGATGGAGCGCTATGTCCAGCAGTGGACTTAGATTATTATCAAGTTGCTCTATTTACGAGGGCAAATTGATAAGTCAGGTAAAAATGAATGAAGCTGTAATACTAGTATACAAGTTATAACATGTTTGAACAGGTAATTGTTTTGAGGGTACATACACGAAATTTCATACTGATTTCTTCCATAAAGGGAGAGTATTACATACACTTGGACCAGTTGAATCAAGAAATTAAAGCGAAACGGCCTCATGTTGCCAAGAAGAAAGTACTGTTTCACCGCGATAATGCTCCTGCCCATTCTTTCGGCACTGCAACGGCCAAGCTGGTGGAGTTACGCTACGAAATGCTTCCCCTTCCACCATATTCCTCTAACATGGCTTTCAGTGATTTCCTCCTTTTTCTAAACAAGAAAAAATGGCTTGGGGGACGAAGATTTGAAACTGATTTGGAGGTTATCTTCGAAACTAAGGCGTATTTTTAGGGCCTTGGAAAATATTATAATATATATAAAGGGATCAAAAAATTGCAGCATCATCTAACCAAGCTCTAAAAAATAAATGACATCTATTCGAAAAAGTAACTCTTTGTTTAATTTTTACCGGATTTATCAATCCACCCGCGTACGAGTACCTCGTACATACAGTTTGCTCCAACCTTGTCGTTACCGACCAGTCACTGCATTAGGTCTGGGTGGTATAGTAAAATAGTGAATCTCACTAATCATTTCAGTATCGAACCACATTGTATTACGTTTTTTTTACTGACTTTCAACTGACGATCGGCCCGTATCACCGCGTGTGGTCGGCCGTAAGTGCAGTATATGACACCAGAATTGGTCATGGAGTTTCTTTAGCATATACTTTTTAAGTCAAGGACAGTCGCGGACTCAGTGCTCAGGGCGGACAGTGACAGTGACAGATGGTCGCGGCTCGCGGATTATTCCGCGTTTGTTGATAGCAGACAGCCGCGGCTCGCGAATATATCCGCGTTTGGATGCAAATGGGTCAAGAGGAGTCGTTATCGTCACCGTTAGAGTTTACAGCGGCGCGTTAATGACTACGCCAGCGCAGTATTGCTTTATAGCTGCCTAATATTCACTATAAATACAAATCACGTGATGTTGGTGAAATTTGCAAAACAGCTTCCGGGCATCTTAGATCATAATTTTATAGCATCTTCTATTTACTGCTGTGTAATGATCTAAAAGTATAATTCAACTAGCTATTGCCTGCAACTCCTTCCAGTTTAATGTCAGAATAAATGTTTTTTTCGACTTTTTAAAAATTCGAAATATTTAATATATTTTTGTTGCATTTCGGCTCACATTTCGAACCGAATTACATTTAAGAAGAACATTTAAGAGCGAATTTTCTAAATTCCTTTCGTTTTCCTTTTAGTCTTCTCTAATAAAAGCTATCCTAAAACATGACGCCGTAGAAATTAATCAAATCGTAGACCATCTGAGATCAAACGACCAATTAAAAAGGGAATTTTATTCGGAGTTCTACAGAATCATTTTACATTTTTAAGTTTTTTTTTTTAATTATGGCACTTTTTTAAATACTTACCTTTTAGGATTACGTTAATATTAGTCCTATTTTTAGTATAGTCAAATACCTAATTCAAGTCAAGTTCAGCAAGACAATGGTCGATCTAGCTAAACATAATTTTATTCAACTCAATGTACGCAAGCCTTTTGTTTTGAGTAAATGTGCAATTATGTTGGCGTGATTCTTCTCACTTCGAATTAATTTTAAACGTATAATGACCACCAAAAAATACCTTAAGATAAAAGAAGACAGAAAATTGAATCATTAAATAGTAAATGACAAATTATTGTCGTTTTTGGTGCCTATATGACCAAATATGTGTAGTTTTAAGGAGTCTAAGTGTTATGTTTTAATGCTTACGACATTATTACGATAGAGCCAATTCAGAAATATAAATTCAGTCGAAATGAAGTTAATAAACTAAATTATGTAAAATAATATACATATAATAAAGAATAAAAAAGTTACACATATAAGAGTTAAATCCAAAGCGTTTTTAAACGATAAGCTGGCGATACAGGAACTAAATAAAACGAAAGAATAAAAAGAAAAGTACCAAAAAATGTACGGCATTCGAAAGAGCTACTGTAAAGCGTCCAGACGAAATTCTGCTCATTGCGCGAGACAATGGCCGTACGTGATGACCGTGCGCATTTATTTAATAAAAGATGCATAAAAAGACTAAGTGCATCGACTGAATGCACCGTAAAGGGTAAGCTTTAAAGGCAGGCAACCCATTGTCAGGGAATCGGTAGTAAAAAAATACCGAAAAGACTTAAGGACATGCACATATCTGACAGCTACCTTTGTTTAATGCGATAAGATTTTGAATTTAGATAAATCAATAAGTTAGTAAATTTAGTTAGACTAATAAAATAGTCAAGACCCATTTTATATTGTGTTAGATTTGGTTCCGGCCCACTTTTATATTCCGGTATCATAGTCAGAAAGTTGCTAGTAAGTTACAAAGATATTATCCCTTACTAGCTTTTGCCCGCGGCTCCACCCGGGTGAATGTCGGTTTTCCGCTACATGCGAAATCTCGACACAATCATAGATTTATATAAAAAAGCCTTAGAACCACTTTTAGTCGACCTCTTTTACCTTGTCGGAG
>WUAW01038321.1:15914-30112 GCA_017165845.1 Thaumetopoea pityocampa | reverse complement strand
TTACCCGCAGTCACCCTCCTTTCAATATCACTATCACACCTTCCATTTCTTGAAATCATAGTTCCCAGGAAAGAAATCAATCATATATGATAGAACTTATAATATCATTAAAATAGTCCTATATAAATATCCTGTATAAATTTATTTTATATAAATTAAAATAATCCTCCTCGGCCATTGGTCGAACGTGAGCGCGACATTTTAAAGTACAGATGTTACGAGTGAGATAAGACGAGTTCATTTGTCATTACATTTTCAACCTTATGCGTAGTGTAACGAGGTATTTATTGAATCGGTACTTACAATCGGATTTAATCGGCGCTTACCTGTCTGCGATGACGAAGAATGCCGATGTAACTTATTTTTGTTGCTCACTGTACCCGAGTTTTGTAACTTACTGGTTACTAATCTATTTGTAATCTTCTTATTTTACCCGACTTGGCAATAATATTGTATATCAATCCTTATTTGATTATTTTTCAACAGTTGGAACACCATCCATTAAAGAGACTTCTGCACGCAAGATGGCGGCTATAGTTGCAACGTTCGCTACTGGCGTAGTACTACTTTTATTCTTGGGCCTGTTATTATTATTCTATCAATGCAAACGAAGACCAAACAAAAAAGATAGATCTAAAGACTATGAGATGGATTCGATGAGGCCGGCAAAGGTCACTCCTCCGAATCAAGCACCGCCCCCGTATTACCCTAGTTCGGGTATGGAAAACAAAGCTCTAGAACATTCAATGGACTTAGCTCTGTCTATGGAAGACTCTAAAACAACAGTTTATGCGACCCAAGGGGGGTACGCGTATCATGTCGCCCCACATCAAGGACAACCGCATCCCGGACAAGCAATGCCAAATTCAGATTGTGAGTTTAACATCCTTTTTTTATTATCCATAAAAATTGTCGTTATTTTTTAAGAATCTCCTGTGTTTATTGTTCTATATTTTAGGTGGATTTGTTAAAAATTGACTTAACAAATTTTTTTATTTTTATTTTATTTCAAATAGATTTCAATTATGTTATGTTTATTTATTTAACGATATTTCTCTTGTGCACACTAAGGACTAGCCACAGTCGACATAGAAGGTAACGGGAATATATATCTGAACAGCACGCTAAGCATGCCGCGTTGCGCGTTTTCGCACGCACTTATTCGTCCACTTAACAATGCTATTTTTCGCAGGGAACATGGGGTTCATCGAGAATAGTTACACCAACAGTAACAATGGGGGTAGCGTCAACTCGCAAGACTCGTTGTGGCAGATGAAGATGGCTGCCGCGAACACCGCAGCCACAATGCCTGCACATCAAGCGATGGATCGTCAGAGCAATTACGACTACGATCCGATATCGCACTCGGGCTATCGGACTATAGACGACTACGCGCCGTATTCGCACCTGCCCCACGCGAGTCAGCCGCCGCCGCTGGTGAACGACTACAACATGCGCGGCAGCCAGAACCCGTCTCGTCAGGAGTACTGTTCCGACCCATACGCCTCTGTTCATAAGCCTAAAAAGCGCATGGATCAAATTGGTGAGTTATTTTTATTATTCTAGCCCTTTCTACGCAGTTGAGTCACAAATTCACTATCTCGGATGCGAACTGTTACCATGTCCGCTTTACCATGTTAACAGTTCATTGGCTCTAATATTACGTTATGACATCAATCTAACGATTACCACGTTGACTAGGCAAAAGTTCCCGCAGGCTCATTACCTTGAAAAAATAAGGCCACTGCAATATTAGTTACAATTTTATTCCAATGTTTCAATATTGTTCACGATTATTGATGATTGATACACAAAACAACACCAAATTTACACATCGAACATCACAATGAACTAATTATACAACATTAAATAAAACTTCGAGTGATGTTTTACGGGTTACAGCTGAAACTCCTTGTTTGGTTGAAACATAATGTTATTCTCTATCCATAGTGTTATAGTTTTAAATAGAAATATAAACTAAAAATTAAAAAAAATTTAATTTTTAAATATTGAAATGTTGATCAACAGCGATACGATGTCCTGATCTCGGTATTTCATTTATTTTTCTAACTTGATTCAAAAAGAGCACGGAAATTATTCAAACTGTTTATACGATGTCTCGAAAACGACTTTTTAAAAAGAAAGATTTTTGACTACAATAATTTTAATTACTATAAATAGAATTTTCTTTAGAATAATTGAATTTGGAATAGAACTGGTACGGAAGATGCAACTGACTAAATGCACGATACTTATAACTAATTATAAGGGCTGTCGCAGCAACTTGGAGTTTTAAGCGTGCATTTAGCTTATCATTACTTGGCTATAACAGAACCTCTGAAAGTGGATCAAAATTAAATTGAAAGATTTCGGTATCTTCATAATCCAATTACACAATTACATACAAGTCAAGCTAATATAAAGTTTAATAAAAAACGAAAATGCGCTTATTTTTCAATTATGTCTCTTGTAAAAAATGATGTTATGATTTTTATTAAATCTCACAAAGCGTTAAGCTCGCACGATCTCTGCTGGTCAACCTTGAATGTGTGCTTCAGGCACATTGTTAATCTCCACGATTCGGAACTTTATTTCTTCATTGGTAGGATGCACTGCTTAGATAATTTTATGTTCAAGCTTAGCGGAATTGTCGACCTCAAGATAAAACGAAACTGATTAAATTGGTTGGATTTCGATACGATAGCCATCAAATGGGTAATGCTACATAGCTTTCTGTCACTGTATCGAGCTCCTGAAAAGGAACTAAGGTTTATCCGCCGAATGAGTTATGTCCGTCCTGCTGTTTGGCAATACAAAAAGATAGGGAGGCCTAAATTTAGTTTGTGTTACATTAGAATTGACACTATTGTGTATGGTCATTCAAAAGTATTTTTTTTTCTAGAATCTCCGTACCACGAGGTGAGCGGGCTCCCGGAGTACGAGGGTGTGCGCATGCGTGCGGGGGCAGGTGACGGCGAAGTGGCGCCCGAGGACAAGCAGATGCACCTCTCGCTGAGCTACGACGAGTCGCTCGAGTCTGGCTACTCCACGCCCAACTCGCGCGCACGCCGCGTCATTCGAGAGATCATCGTATGAACACGGCTTTAAACACCGTCGCTGGCTTCCGCCGACACTAGGTATTCGATGATGGCTTAATTAAATTTGTTAACGATTCTATTTTGAATCTATTATTAGGGTATTTGACTTGAAATTGTAAATATTACTCAGTGGTTGTTCAGACGTATTGAAATTTTTTTTCGACAATATTGGTCATTGAAGAAAATATTGACAATTCTGAAATACAACAACTTACGTTATTAGTTTTAATTTCCTCAATCTTTCATTATATATACTCCATTCGTAATAGCTAAATGAGAAGTGTAAACAATGTCTGCACAGTATAAAATTATTTCTGTTATATTTTGTGTAAATATTTTAACGAAGGATTATCTAACGAAGGATTATCTAACAGTTATAATCGATCAATTTTGTATACATTCATCATTTTGCTATTCTGTTTATTTAAATTTATCGTAAGTACGCAAGATACAGGTAATTAGAGATCACGAATTGTTTTATCTAATTTTACCTATTAAGACTGACAATGTTTTCACAGTGACCACGATAGTAAAATACCGTATTTTCCTGTATATATATTCCGCAGCGGTGTATTAAGCCCTTTTGGGAGTAAAAAAGAAAACGCATAATCCGCAGCACCGTATAATCCGCGGCAATTTTTACGGAGAATAATCCAAAATATATACTGCCGAAAATGTCATGTCACGTAATATAAAAAAAAACACAATATGATTAAAAAATATAAGTAATAAAATTTACAGAAAAAATATTACTCTTAAAAACATCTATTTAAACATATATAATAATATTTTTGAGATGATATGAGAATGTTTTTTTATATGGCGTGTAATACGCACGACGGCTATTGAAAATTTTTTAACACAATTCGTGGATTTTATACAAGAAAATACGGTGATACTTATTGTGTTATTATTATAAAGTTTTACACTATCACTGACTATGGTTTGACATAAGAATTGTAATCTTACGAAATCATTGTCCGTGTGAAGCCAGCTACGTGATTGGTGAATTGGTGATCTAAGGACGCGTGTGCGACGTTCGGACCTAAATGACCCCACCACAGTTCTATAAACTGACTAGCTTTTTACTATAAAATCATGTTAATTACAATTATACTGCCCTTTATTATGCCCTAGTACCAGTTTTAAAAAACTTCAACGTGTCATTTTATCCTATACAACCTTATTTTTGTTTAATTCAAAATAAAAACTTAAAAACAAAAATAATTAAAACTTGGGAAAGTTGTTAACTCCTGAAATTCGTGGTCACCTGAGGTAGCCACAACGAAAATACGCATAACGGGAATTGGTGCTGTGGGAAATACCCGGGAAGAACCGGTCTAAACACTGCGTCGCTGGTGCGACTGTTTTTTTTTTAATTTGTAGTATAAAATGTAACATGGCATAAAAAACTTTTTAATAATATTTTTCACGTTCTCGCTATACAAAAAATGACACTGTATACTAGCAAGCGCCCTAATGGTCGGTAACTGATCAATAAGTTCGTAGTTCCACAGAGAATAAATGCACGTTCGTAATTTTTTAAAGCTCGTATTCGGCTTAAATAAAGAAACCTTAAAACGTTGTACAAATAAGTAATCGAGAGAAACGTTACATCATTAGCGATTTTGTACTTTGAAAAATTAACATTAAGTGATATACTTATATGCCTATGAATGAAATTGTTGTAATTACTAATCATATTTATAATTAGTATAGGCCGAGCATAACTCTAGACGCACGTATTCGCCGAGATTGAATATTCAGTCAATACGTGCGTCTTAGCAAAGACGCGCGTTTCAGCAAAGTCGCGCGTTTCGGCAAATGCGTGCGATTCACGAGATCGTATAATATTTTAATATTTACTCTTTTAAAAACGAGCTAGAATTAAATTATGAGATAAAATAAGACCGATCATATAGGTTTGTTCTGGTATCACATAGTGGCTACATTATTTTTACTTTAATCAATACTGCTACTTTTCTTAGTATCTTCTTCAATTTAAAATGATGTATTTTATACATGGACTTAATGAGTGCTCGCCTCATTACTGAAACAATGCAAGTAAACGATGCGAGTATTGTACATAATAATCGAAGCGTAACATAGTCAGTATGTCAATTTTATTAGTAGTAGCGTTGTCTACGCAGAATCGACGCGAGACTTAACCTAGTCTCGATCTTGCACCAGTTATCACCAATCAGGTTAGGTTTAAGTTAGTGTTGTTCTTGCATACCCAGTTTTGCGCTTACTACAAGAGTCTCGCAAGCCTTGCGAGACTTAATCACTACTTATCGAACTAAGTTCTCTTCTTATTAAGTGACAAATTTAACTTTTCAGCCCCCCTAGCCAAGTTGACATTCGACAATCGTTATCGCTAATAGAAACGAATAAAATGTATTGAAATGACACTTCTATTCGATAAGTCACGTGTGACTTGGCGATTAGAAGTGTCATTCCAATACATTTTTTCGTTTCTATTAGCGATAACGATTGTCAAATGTCAACTTGGCTAGGGGGGCAGGATTTGTATAGAACTAGCTTAAACCTACGGTTTTGCTATTGTAATGGCGATGATAATAATACACAGCCTATCTCCATCCTCGGTATGATCTTTCGGCCAGCCCTGCGTGCAAGACGGATACAGTCTTTTAGACAACACTAATTGGCAGGGTGAATGTATGTACGATATGCGGTGGGCTTTATGATATTTGAAAATAATGCAGCCTTCATTTAATACGTCATTAAAATTAGTTAAAGTCTTGTATAAACAACTGTTACTATTACTTCCTAATTTTAGGTCTATTAACGATCATCGAAAATCTTTATCAGAGACAGACATCAATAGTTGTGACGGATCGAGATGAGCTTTCCATTATAAATTGAAAACGAATTTTGAATTTTCTGACTTTATGAAATCGATCATAAACGTTCACAATCCAGTGTTATATGATACCGCAATGCTTTATGATCAGGGTATTTAATCAGTGTGCATTTCCAGTGATGACCAACGGATCGAAGACGTAGCCACTAACTATAAGCTTCATAAGGAGACTAAGTTCGGATTTTCCTTGTGAGATGAAATCTGCAATGAGGTAATTTGCAGGAGAACCAGAGTCATCAATATGACTCAAACGATTGCAAAGCTGAAATAACAATGTGCAAGGCATTTAGCTCGCAAAACCTACCGACGTTGGAGTCCTAAAATGGAGTGGCGGAAAGCCTGACATGAGTTAACCTTCAACTAGATGGACCGACGACCTAATTAAGGTCACGGACAATCGTTGAATGCAGGTCGCTCACAGTCATTTGTTGTGGTTATCGTTAGAGAAGACCTATGGTCATATGTAATGAGCTGATGTCTTGAAGTTATAATTCGATCTCTGCAAAGCCATACTATCATTGTGACGAAACACTTAGCTTTCCAATAAGTAATGATTTCTTTAATTAAGTCAATTTCATTCAAATTATGCGAAATGTACTTATTGCTAAAGATTTAGCTTATGTGATGTAAAAAAATTACACTGTCTAAATCTCCAGTAAAATAAGTATCTCTCAGCCGCCAATAATCTTATCGAACTTTGGAAACCCTTATTATGCGGCTTTGTCTCGTGGACTAGTAATGATTATAAATATTAAACAGATGTTGGCGATTATGCAGATCGCTCAGGACGTTACTTTATGATGACCGCGATTCAATTTTATTTTATAGTACCCTCAATGTTTACAAAAATAATTAGCTGGATTATAGCGAATGAAGCTTTCTAACTTACCAGTTGAATTTATGTAGTCATCCAAAATTTTATATTATTCATTATTTACACAGATCATGTGTAATTTATTCTGATTAAGAAGACAGGTCTGTATGGTTTTATCCATGAGAAGCAGATGGAATTATTTCAGAAGTAATTTTAGCATACGCTATTCAACTGAACACGTCCTCTTAAAATGATCATATTCTCGAAAAAAAAAATCGTAGTTTGATTCTAAAATAATTTTCAAAAGGAAAGTGCAGTACTAGATTATACAATTACTAAAATAAATCTAAAACATTTTGTAGAGCTTCTACATTACAAAACCTCATTTTTGAGTACATATCCTCAATATATGTTAGAGGAAATAAGAAATTTTTGAACCATTTTGATAATTTTACCAATTGTCCAGTTCTTTATCCTCTTTAAACTAAGCCTAGTTTAGATATACAGTGATGCCACAGAATACCCTGAACTTGAGTAATAGACAGGAGCGACAAAAAGCCGTCTCGGTCGAGGTATAATTCCTCATATCTATATACAACAACTGAGAAGAAAATAATAAAATAATGTAATTGAAAGACTTATAAATATTCAAAAATCGCTTAACACCTTCACCGCCGATCACATATATATGTGTCGATAGTCATTGTCTCATCGTAGAAATGGGTTTTTCCGGAAGGCTATTTACTTATTTAAAAAAAAAAGGTTCCCGCGCAAGTGCGTGATTGGCTACCTACATGTGATGGCTACTTTACGTTGGCGTCACATCAAGCATTGGCGCGTTATCGGCAGCGAAATTGTTAATGCTAGATTCACGCGAGTCGGAGTCTCAATTGGCGTCTAAACGACACTACCCAGTGTCAGTCAGTGGTAGTGGGGATAACATCAATTTGCAATTGATCATCTCGACCAGCCCCGCATCCCTGCATCGTTCCCTGTAATAAAAAAACAGACCCCGACTTAGATCGAAATAATGCCAGGGTGGAGAAGAAAATTAATGTAATAATTAATGTAACGACCACAGTACGCGTCACAGTACGGTTGACTTTTATCCTTAATGATGCGCAATTTAAATTCTTACTATGATCAACATAAACCACATAAATGTAAATTATACTTACACAATTTAGCACATATAAGCTGACTTCGTTAATAGCTGGCTATTCACTCAGAAAACTTGTTGCAACATCGAAGACATAACCTTGCAACGCAATTATAAATTAATGCTGTAATAGTGCCTTCTAACGACTCGCGACTTTGAACGAATGAACTCATTCGAATAAATACATCATTCGATTAAATTCCAATTATTATATAAAATCATTCGACTTAAAGGCGACCAACTCTACGACCGGTGAACATGATACCCGTTCTTATCTAACTCTTAGAATAATGATTTATTATTCTAAGATCTATCCATTACTAATTAGGAATAATTATTGGAATAATAAAATAAAAATTATAGATTCGAATTGAAAGATTAGTAGTTACTAAAAAGACGAATGTTGAAATCGTTCATACTCGCACATCGTGCTTACCTAATGCAGCTTGAGTGAATCTTTAGTATTTTCACATAATTGTCACGACCAAAAACTTGTCATTCGCAATTGCGCATTTTAAGATCAAAGGAAAACGGATGAAACGTACTTATATAAAATAGGTCGATTTATTAAAATACGTACTTGTAAATAGGTAATTGTAATTCGATTTTATGTCACGATTATAATTATAGATATGAATTGTATAATTCTTGTCGCCATTGGACATATCTCTATAAAGTCTGGTTCCCACCGGGCCAACCAACTCAATACTACTTCGTACTTCAGTCTTTTTGAACAGGTAATCGGTGCTATCTGCCATTTGTTAAATTTAAAAGAGATTGAAAATATACACAATAATCAACTGTGTGTACCAATTAAAACAGTCCAATATTGGCTCTAATAAGCTAATATTTGAATTTAGGTGGCAGCGGTTTAATTTTGTTGGACGACAATTAGTGTGAAAGTTCACAGGCGATATGTTAGCATGATACAAATTAACAGAATATGCTAAATATTACACCAAAAAGGATAATTTATTCGATGATGAAAAAATTGTCAAACACAAGAGCATTATTTCGTATAGACTCCTACATTTATCCCGGTATTTTTTATTTTATATTGGAAACTGAAATTTGATATTATGTGATTGGATGTAATATTTTTATGCAAGTTTTTTTATATTTCACAATCTTCTTATTAAATTTTCACAATCTTTGTATACACAATAATAATACAAGATTTTTTTTTAATATTGATGAGCTCAATCGCTTGTACTGTACGTCTGTCAAAATACATTTGTCCCGGTGTGTACAACGCTTTATATGGGGCTAGATTGAGAGCGAGTGGTATGTTATGAGATTAATGTTACTTAAACTAAGCGTATAGAGCATAGCCATGGTCCTTGACGAAAGACTGCCATACTTAGATTAGGGTCTGTGACTATGTACGAGCTTCTTTCGATTTCTGTTATTAATATGATATGTGTAATAATTATAATTATGATTAATATGTACAGATATATAAGGTACCTATAAGTGTTTGTTGCAGTTTATTAGTTACAAATGCACTAAATGTACGAACTCCCCAACGAATTGGTCAACACACTTCATTTTTTGCATAGAGCAAGCACTTTTTGATCTCAGATTCATCAACAATTTTGTATAGAATGCAGTGACGGATTTATTAGAATCAAATAAAACTTTTCTCATGTACTTATTACAGTTAATTGAAGGAGACCTTAAAAAGTATGTACATTTATTTTTAGAATATAGGTACACTCTTATTTGTATTATACATAGGTACACATCTACAATTAAAATGTCCGAAAATGTCCGAAATTCTGGTTAGTTATTATGTAAATATCATTTTAGTTAAATACCATTTATGGCTGGATCATCGATTTGAAGTTATTTTTTATATTGCATCGTTTGTAAGAAATATCGATGCAGAGGGTAAACACACACACACGTGCGCCCACACACATATACCCACACGCACACACACACACACACACACACACACACACACATACACAAACGCACGCAAACATACATATATATACACACACACAATATATTATATTAACAGTACTTACTCCCAACACAACTTTTCATGTATTACTAGTTCATGCTGCAAATATTCATTTAATTTTTATCTACAATCCTAGGCATTTTAAATATAAGATTTTAATTAGGTTTTTGTTTATTAAGTTAGGTAGCTTCTATGAAGTTCACATCCCACGATGCATGACGAATCACACGACTTCGAGCCTCAAACGGACCGTTTGCCCAGCGACACAATTCTCTTGGTGCACAGGCCCGAGGTGGTGCGGCAGTACTCGCCCTAATGCGCGCCGTGGGAGGCGAACCAAGCACACCTATCAGATATATGTTTTCAGATATACATAACTAACATATGAACACTTGCGATTTGACGATGTTGTTAACATTTAAAAAGATGTTGTTTGTTAAAACAACATCTTTTAAATGACTTGTCTGTCTAGGTATATAATTTAATTTCGGTTCGAGACTAATGTAAGTATATTTTACTGTTGGTACTACAGACCTATTATTTCTTATATATTATCAGACGCACAATGTATAATACTTTTATTGTTTTCAGTCTATAACATTTTAGTCCGAGGATGCGAATTATTATAAAATGAAATTATGTAATTCAATAATTTTGAATATGAAATTTCACCTAACGCTTTCCGTGTTAATGTTAAGCGTCATTTTCACCAATTTCGTCATTTTAAATTACATATTTTAACGAATTTCCTTCTTATTGTCTTAATACTTTTATATAATTTGTTCAGATAATTTGCAGTCTTGATCGATATTATTATATACTACTTATGAAACGCTTACAGCTTAGTATTTAATAAGTTTTTTTTTTTCATTTGAGGACTAATGAGACGTTTTAGGACCGGGAGAATTTCGATACAATGAAAATCGGTTACAATATACAACGTCCTAACTCTAGTTTCTTTAACGTCCTCAGTTATGATTCAAACATTAAAAACCAATGGTAATAGTTATGAATTTGCAAGAAAATTAATGATTTTTATTCCAATTCATTATATGCTTTGAATTTTTTGTTATTGTACTGTTAGGTAATTGTATTCATTGTATTGTATTATCACAACTCCGAATCTCTCATGTTTAATTAAATGTGCGGTTACATGTGTACTATATATATAGATAATGGATGCCATTATCAATATATATTCTATGTATAGATAATGGAATGGAACACGAGGTTTTGAGTTTCAGTCCATTGTGTGACAGGCCTATTGTGTACAATTTATTTTGTGTTCAAAGACTATACTGTGGGTCCTATTCTATTCCGCAAGATATAATCGAGGTTTTACAAAATCAACGAATATTATTTTTTCTTATACATCATATTCGCCTGGTATTTACAGGTAGATAATTAAAACTACTTATTTTTTTTCTATTTTCTGATATTTTCTTTTTAGATCATTATATGTTAGGATATAAATCACGAAACCGCCCACCTTTTAAATTGTGCGTTCTCGAATTACTTATTTTCATGAAATATTATTATTTTTAGATTCTTATGACTTATTTAGCAATATTAGGTATTTTGTATTTTTTTTTAATTAAATATAATTACTACTTATTCTTAAAAATACTTCGGAACTACTTAATATTCATTTCTGGACTAGTTAAAGTTACTTGCGACAAAAATGATCGCGAATGAATGGATAAAGGAATTACAGATAATTGAATGGATTTGCTGTGGTTGCTGTGCGAACCAGCTGTACTAAGATAACCTCCAAACGCTTGCCAAACGTTCAGATTGCAGCAAGCCCCTCGTTTTTGAGAACGAGAGACAGATTCACAGACAACTTCCACAGATGATGATGAATGAATTTAAATTCCTTTCTTGCGATGGAGGTTGAATAAAATGTTAATATTAACGATCCGCACTAGTCCAGCGTGGTAAAAACTGCGGCCTAATCTTCCTGATTAGGTGAGGTCCGCGCCTCTATAGAGGCGACTAATATGGACCGGGGAGAATAAATAGGTGAGGAAATACAGCGATATTGCACAGTGTAGATAGATAAGTATTTATTAATCCCCGGAACACAAGACCCGAGTTGAGTCCTTGGGATTGAATGTCATTTTTTGCTAGAGGGTATGGATTGTCTTGATTAGGGTCCAGAGAGTAATCTCGAGATGTGTGCGTGACACTCCCTGTCCTATGCGTACTTTTACAATATCATATAACGATACTGCCACTAATATTGTAAGTATGTATAATTGTACACACTTTGTGCCATATCGATTGAGAATAACGGGCGTAACCCGCAAAAATATACCGGATGAAAAACGGCAAATTTTTGGGAGAAAATTTTTGAATTAAAAAATTCAACTTAATCGATTGAGATATATAGCTGCTATGAAAGCTGCTTGAAAATTAAGTTGCATGATTTGACCCGAACATACATACATACAAACATTGCAAATTAAATAAAAGCTTGACAAAAATATTGAACGTTGATATCATTTTAGGATAAAACACTTGGTTCTTTTAATTGTTTCGTTTTGTTGCTCTACGCGCTCGGTAAATAGCACAATCGGTACTGCTACCGATTGTGCTAATTATGAAAATGGTGTCCATCACAATGAAAGTATTTTTGTTTATATTTTAACTTGATAACAAATAACGAATTATCTCCAAATATTGTTCTACTATTGGTGCGTTGGTGGTGTAGTGGTGCCATACACGGCTTACGATCTAAGGGTCGTGGGTTTGATCCCGGTCCCGTACCACTGAATTACTATTTGTATTTCATGTACGGTCCACATTTTAGACATCAATGTACTTAACGGAGAAGGAAAACTTCGTGAGGAAACCTGCATGCTCGCATAAGTGTGTGAAGTCTACCAACCCGCACTAGGCCAGCGCAGTACACTACGGCCTAATCCCCCTCCTGATCAGAGGAGGTCCGTACCCCCGTAGTGGGGACGATATAGACTGGAGATGATGATGATAATGATTGTTCTACTTAAAAAAAATTAAAGCTTTGTAACAAGCACATTGAGCTGTTTTTCTCCCAGTTAACTTCTGGGGGTTAATGCCCGTTATTCTCAATCGACATCTAACAGAGTATAGTAGGGCTATTTCAATACGCCACATTTGCGACTTCACAACATAAACTTGTAGCGGCGGCCACACAATATTTTTTTACAAAATTAGAGCAGTTCAATTGGACAGCTTTCTTCAGCTTTCAAATATATTATAATAATGAGAAAGAAGACATTTTTAGGGATTACTTTGACTAATAGACCTTTTTAAATATATAGAATGACAAATGTGCCCTATTAAAATGGCCCCACTTAAGTACATCATACGGAATGATATCACAATTGTATTAATACGTGTTATTACTTTTTAATCATCGTTTGGACTCTTAAACTAGCGAGTAAGGTTATAAGTTCAAAACCGATGACACAAAATATTTTCAAAATTACTTCGGTCAATATAAGAATAGGTTTTTAAGAATTATTATTAACACGATCACACGTCATTGACGAAACAGACTGAGAAAGTTTGAAAATATCTCATTCGCTGATTACAACCAACGCTCTCTGTGTGTATTGTCAGAATATTTTTATAATATTAGACCAATAATAATAAATGTGTCATCGAGACACACTTTTGTACATAGTAAGTAACTGTATTTTTAAGTACTTAAAAGCCATATAAACTCGATGATTATAATTAGTTGTAATAAAATGTATTTTTAGTAATAACGATGATCGGATCGCGTTTTCATTTTGCGAACTCCATTCGTTTGTAAAGCGACGCTTTTTTTAATTGGCATTGTAATTGTTCTATATAGTATTACATTAAGGTCCATAAAAAGCGTGTGTTGAAAACATAATTTGTCAGAAATGTGTAAACTAGGTTCAGAAAATTAATTGTGTTCAGGAAAATCATGTGTACGTGCGATTAATTTATTGTATTATATAATAATTTGATATTTCAGGTTTAACCAATCTCTATCGTTTAATAGTCTCACAACGTGTAAACGCGATTTTACATTTAAGTTGGTTAATAATAATTATGAATTATGTGACAACTACGATTTTTGTAAATAAATATTGCTGTAAAGTTCTTCAAATTATACAAACATTTTGTCGAATAAACATTTGTTTTATTGCTTCATTTGATTGGTTTGTAATCATAATATTCATCTTCGGTCATTGTTAATACAATGACAGAAGATAAATACTTAGTATGGTTACTGTGTGGTGCCGGCATTACAGTAG
>WUAW01038320.1:8409-30035 GCA_017165845.1 Thaumetopoea pityocampa | reverse complement strand
TATATATATATATATATATATATATATATATCGATCAGCATCGTAGGCTTTGTCGGCCACATTACGGACATAAAACTGCTTCGGGTAAGAACTGTGTAAGTCGATTCATCAACAACATAGAGTTTTATAAGCAAAAAAAAAATTTTTTTTTTAGATTTTTTTACTATATATAAATCATGCTAAACTACTGAAATCGTATATTTTTCCCCTGAATTTAATAGCAATATAGAAATAAGATATAAATAATCATAAATGAAAAATAGCTTTAAATTATAATGCAAATGATCTAGATTTAACGTCAGTGGTTGTATGCACACAATTTAACGATTGAATGGAATAGGGATTTCATGATTATTCAATTTCAATGGAATGAATTCCCGTGGGCGGCGAGCGCCGGGCGCGCAGAACCGCCGCGCTTGAACCGACATCTGGAGCTGGCTTTCGATATTTTCATTATTCGGAATATAATTGCGTATCCGTTATAATGGTTCGTACAATTCAGTAACTACCGGTTCATGTTCTATCAGGTTCTGTGGCGCTCGTCGCTTGTATCAGGCTTGTTGATCATTGTACAATAAAGAGTAATCTAAATGTATGTGGCGACCCTAATAGTACCACGTGTCGTCGACAGATGGCGCAATTCTTGAATTGACGATATTACCATAGAAGGCTGAATGACGGTGGTGAAGTATGTTAGCGATTTACAATGTCCCGAGGCCAACCGCTGGTGCAGTGGTGAGCCGCACTAATCGTAACACCAGTCTGATGGGAAATACTCCCTTTTTCTATACTCCTGCCACACTTCGACCATATTTATTATTTTATTTTAAACGAAACTGCTGGCGACTCCGTAATGGGACTGTTCTAATACAAATATCATCACTATAAATAAAATTATTGTTTAAAAAACTAACTGACAACTTCAAAAAGGTAAAGTTCTAACAAGGTGAGGGATATCCAATGAAACTTCTTTAGGCACGGTGGGGATGACATCGAGTTTGAGGCACTGAACGTGAAACTGAAAGCTGAGAGCGGGTGGATTCAGTAGAATTCGTTGTGTCACTCGGCTGAATAAAATAAAAGGCTAGGTGAACTCGAACGAAGCCACCACTCCTTAAAGGGTTTAATGTTTAGTGTTTTACGTCGGTTTATTGTGATATTTGATATATAAGTTCGGTGTTATATTATTTATCAACAGTCAGTAATCGTGAACGATATTTGAAACACTGGAATAAACCGTGAGCGTGTTCTTTTCACAGTGTCAAAGTGGTATTCGTCGGATTGACTTCAAAACTCTCAAGGAGTAATAAGATAGGATACACTGATATTTTATTGTAAACTCGAAAAATATTATGTATGTATGTATAACTTCAAAAATATATACATTCGACACTGGCAGTAATGGCGCGAATTCGCAGCCGATTGCCACTATGAGAAATAGAAGAAGAAAGGGTAATAAGGTAATATATCATAATATTGATATCATACTGTGATATGGTTCTTGTCTCACACGCGTTTCGCCTTATTTCGTATTATACGAACACATTTGCTGGTTGAAGGTTCGATTTGAATTAGTTTAGTCTGAGCATTAAACACATAATCAGGTTGGCTACGACCGATACATCTATGTAATGGACGACACAATCGGAGTGGTTTTGGACGTTGGCTCCAAGAGCACGAAAGCCGGATTCGCTGGTGAATGCTATCCTAGATCAATCATCCCGAGCATGGTTGGGAGGTAAGTGTATATATTAGAGCAGTTAAGTTTAGTTCCTGCTTTGTGTCACCTTCGTAGATGTCACGAAAACCAAATGAAGGCTAGATTTAAATAATGGCTAGTATCGTTACCCTTTGATTCAATGATCATCAAACCATCTCCAAAACGTCTCGTGATCTCCAAGTCAGCCGGTATCTGGGAAGATTATGGAAAAATTGTAGTACAGCTTACATAGATCAATAGATTTAAAGTAGCTAGCGAAACTTTTAAATAAGGTTACTGAATCTTTTTTCTAGAAAAATAAATAAAATACTCATAAACATGCAACAAATAATAGCACAGTTAAACCAGTTCTGTAAAAGTGGTTCTACTACGGCTCTGGACACAACTTACTGTAGACTGGAGGAAATAGAGTTATAAATTTGAAATTGTAGCTGCAATATTAATAGCAGCTAGTGAAGGTAATTTATACTAAAGGGTGGTTGCGTGTGAGACTCATAACTGGGGCTAACCCCTCATCTACTGGTGCAATTCACTGAAAGCAGGCTGCTTAAATAAAATGCAGCATTATATGCCGAAGGGGTATGAATTAATTTAGAAGTATAAAGTAAACTCCAGATGATATCCCCAAAAAAATTACATGAAGGAGAAGAGATATTTCGACACTCAACAGTGAGCGACCCAATTAAGGAGAAGAAGGACTAGTATCCTTCTTCTGAGATTCTTTTGAGCCGGTTAGAACCCCAACAACCATCCGCCCTGTGAATTACCTGCTTCGCCCGCGATCACTTCAACTTTGTAATCCTTTGAGCCACATTAGAGGACGCGGCTCTTCCGCATATTTCCTCATTTCGGATTTTATCTCGCAAGAATCCGAGCGGAAAACTTTCTCTATTAATCGTTAGTTGGCGTTAAGCTTAATTATGCGGCTCGTAGTCTGCCATCGTGTCTTGAACTCGTAAGCTATCACTGGTAGCGCAAACTTTATATATAAAGTGCTGGGTGATTAAGACACTGCGCCATTTTTAATGAGATGTCACTTTATTTTCCGTCCGTTGCTCTAATGTTTAGGAACGGTGACCTCGAGCCGGAATGCGTTGTGTTGTGTTCTAAGTGGACCTTTGACCTAATTATAGATCGTCGGTAAACATTGTGTCAATGATTCGTAGTCATTTGACATACATACATACATACATACAGTTACGCCTTTTCCTTAAGTCTTCGACGGGGAATCGAACTCCGGTCTCCCGCGTGATCGACGGGGATACTGACCACTTTAATACCGAAAAGTTGGGGTAGGCAGAGACCACTTTTTTTCCACTTGCTACGAGCGAAGTGATTATCTGCGGCTCACTTTTCACCCCCACGGAAAACGAAGCGTGTAGGGTGACGAACTAATCAAAAACGTTAAGTTTTTCATTGCATTTCCACGGAATAGAAATGAAAGAGGGTGAGGTATTGAGCAAGGAACATGGAATTTGGGGAAAGGACTATAGGATATAGGATACTACTATTTCAGAAGGAGTAAGAAGAGACAGTAGTAGCTCGGGGGCCCGGGGTCGCTTACCCGTATACTTAAGTCAGTTTGCCATTTGACATGGTATTGCAATGTAGTTGATGAGCTTATTAGATGATCAACTTACTGTTAGCAGTATATTATGCTCCTATCTGTAAACTTTGAACATCATCGCGTGAACATGCAAATGGTTGTCTCAAGTGGAACCGTGCAGGGTTCAAATGAATGTTAATAGCAGCGCTCAGGGCTATGTTTGTAATAAAAGTTATGACGTGCCGTCTTTTATTTTCTATTTAGTACTTATAAAACTGTACCTACAGCCAAATTAGCTGGGATATGTTTTTTTTTGGGTTTATAAAATAAATATTAATTTATATTTTTAAAAATAAATGTTTTTTTATAAGTATTTAATACGTAATTTAATATGTATAAGTAACTTCTAACGCTACTTATAAGCGACTGATGCAAGAGTGGGAGGCGCGTGGTAGACAGCGCAAATTGGTTTATTCCGTCACCGTGTGTACAAACGCTGCTATAAATGCAAAAATGTCTCCAAGATGATTTATCTGTAATTCACTAATCATTTCCTCAGACATGACAGACCGCTTCGAAGATCTACGGAGATATTCAAATGACGATTTACGATTCAATAACGGTTGACCTTAGTCGGTTTCGATAGACATGGAAGCCAATGGACTTATGATCGAGGATGTCAAAGACCGAGCAAAGTGGAGGAAACTTAGTAGGAAGGCGGACCCTGGCAATGGAAGACGGGGTTAATAACGCCAAGAAGAAAAATAAGAAGTTGTTAGTTGGATTCGATATTGGATGAGGTTTTGGTGGTCGTATGATTTTAGTTCAAGTGTTTGTATCCTCTGCAGGTTCCGTCATGCAGGTCTGGATGATGGCACACCACAAATATATTGCGGTCATGAAGCTATAAAGAAGCGAGGAGTGTCTACTCTCGTGTGGCCAGTTAGAGATGGATTTATTCAGGATTGGGATGAAATGGAAAAGCTTTGGCATCATGTCTTCTACAAAGACCTTCACGTGCCTCCAGAAAATACCAGGATCATGCACACTGTCCACCCTCTGGTCAAAAGGAGCGACAAGTAATTGTATTATACTGTGACTGCTCATGTTGTATATTAAAACTTACGGTCACCACCAGCCCGATAAAGTACACATTTGGACATAACCCCTTCCTTAAAAAAGAGGGATTTGCCATAAACATCAGGCATGGCAGGCGTCTTGGAGATCACAGAAGATTGATTAACAGGATAAGGCCGTTGCCCACTATCCCGGTACATCTCTCAGCTGGTACACACAGCATCCAAGGGAAATGGGGTGACGCTATTGTAATGGCGGCGCGACACATCAAAGAGTGCAGTATAGCACGCAATAATATAATCTCCCATCCGGTAATTATCAGTTAATGAATTCGTATCGGTAAAAGCATTTATCACAATCAATTATCGTTTATGAACTACTGTCTGTAGGGACTGCGCAACGGTGGAGTGTGGATATTGCGATCCGAGCACCCCCCGGGCCATGATGGTTAGTTTTAGGACCCGATAGGTAAACCAAGACTGCCGTGTGGAGCCGGCGTAATAACAGCGTTACTTCATCTCTTGCAGTGGATGCTGTAAGAATCAACTGAGGGTTAATGGGTAGTAGCGTCATCCTGTTATTCAATCAAAATCTACTGCGGTCTCCAAGACGCCTGCCATGCGTGATGTTTATGGCAAATTCCTCCTTTTTAGGGTGGAGGCATATATTCAGCCGTGACTTTCAAGGGCTAATGATGATGTCGATGGAATGTACCAAAATTCTACTTTAACGACGTTACATACATACATACATACCGCTACGCATTTTGCCCTGGCTCTCCGGCGGGCGAAATTCGCGGCCCACTTTTCATCCCTGCGCGAAACGAGACGTATTGGGCGGCGAACCGCGACGCCGCAATTTTATAAGATACACTTTTGTTAGTTTCTCATTGCGTTCCCTCGAGATTAGGAAAAGATAGAGGGTGAAGTAGGTGAAGCGTATTGAGTAAGGAATATGGGATTTGAGAAAAAGACAAAAAAGAGTATATAGGATACTAGTAAGAAGAGACAGTAGTAGCTCGGGGGGCTGGGGTCGCTTACCCGTATACTTAAGTCTATTTGCGGCACAGGCTAAAAGACTAAGTATTCCCTGACCTATACAATTAAAATCCTTTCGCATTACAGAGAACGGATGGCCGAAATTTTGTTTGAATCTTTTGCGATCACTGGCTTGTATCTGGCCAAATCACCAGCACTAGTTCTGCACGCCAGCGGCAGGACCTCCGGTGTGGTCTGGGAAGTGGGCTCTGCATGCGCCCACGCTGCACCGGTCTTCGAAGGGTTTCCCCTGAAGTTCGCCACTATTACTTCTCCTATAACTGGAGAGGTTCTGACGAATAGATTGCAAAAACTCATGGCGAAGATCGGTTACTCATTTACAACACCCGTCGAGTTAGAATTATTGGATCGTATAAAGGTGAGAAATATAATAAGATTAGCTTATAAAAACGAGATAGCTACAATTTTGGTGTTGTCAGTCTCATTTAGTAAAAATGAGATTTTGGTGTTGTATTTTGTTTAGGAACGTCAAAATTAAAAGATTTAGGCGCGAGATCGGAACACACGGACTAAAGATAGGCAAAAACGCAACATTTTTTGAACCGTTTGACAGAAACGTAGGTCGGTACTCGCTATAAAAGTTTGCTATCTCATTTTGGAGTTTGACATTAAAAAAAGATAGAAAGGATTCAAATTTAGTTGGCGCCGGGATAATAATAACATCATTCCAGCTCTTCTCGTGGATGCTGAGAGAATCAGCTGAGGGGTCTACCAGGATTATGGGCAGATTATATCTTTGGGCACTTTCTCTCAAAATAATGTATGTATGTACACCTATTTTAGTGTGTTTAGTTATTTGTATATATGTATAGATGCTATTCTCCTAATTAAAAAAAAAATACACTCTAAGGTTCGCTGAAAGAAAACTGAATTTTTGAGTTAAGCTCGCCTTTGTACGTCTTCTTTTCTTTATTTACAAATGTATTCACCTTTTTGTCTACAATAAAGAATAAACAAACAAATAAATTATTAAATAATAATCCACTGCGATCTTCAATACGCCAAGCGAGAAGATTATACCAAATCCTTCGCTCAGAGGCTCATGTTCAATAATGGACTTCCACAGACTGACAATGCCGATGATCTGCTCAAACAGTAGGCGAATTTAACTGAATATGTGATAAAATTTAGCGAGTTCAGCAGACTCACGTTGTACTTTAATATTATGTGAAAAATCCATATTTAATTTAAAAAAATTAAAAATATTGAATAATCAGACCGTGACCAGAATCACCATCAGACCGACAATCATATTGTTAACTTTGTGTGATGAGTACTGATGTTTGTATCCGACTCATAGATGTATTTATCTAGAGTAGCTTTTACTCGCGGCTTCGCCCGCGTCAATGTAGGTTTTTAGCTACATGAGAAATCCCGATACAATCATAGATTTATATAAAAAGCGTTAAAAACCACTTTTACTTGACCTCTTCTACCTTAACGGCGGCTACTGAAACAATTATCAAGCTATGTATATCTTCAATTCTACTGGACCGATTTTGATGAAACATGCTGCAATATTTAAGTGGGAATAGTACCTTTAAGACTGTAACAGTTTAGCTAAAATCTATCGGCTGGTATTTGCGTGAAGCCGGAACAAACAAACAAACATCGACGGGTTTGGTTTCAGAAGTCCTGAATTAGTCGATCTGAGTAGTTTGTTTTTAAGTATTTTTGAAATTTGACATTTAACAATTTTATAATAGTATGGCTATCCATACTGTTATAAAATTGTACATCTATATGTATATGTGTGTTTATCTCTTCTTGTACACCAGTTACAGGAAACCAATGTTAAAATGTGTGCGAGTGTTCTGAATGTTATCTAAGAAAGAAATACGTTTGTAGGCAAAAGGCGTCAGCCGTATTCTTTTATCATTATCATCAGCCCATTGAGGTCTACCGTTGGACATGAGCCTCCCCCATAAAAAGAGGGTTTAGGGGACTTAAAAGGTTGAGGGAGGTCTTCATGGTGAAATGAATTATCTCGACTCCATGGTAGCTACCATTTATTCGACCCGACGGTACGACTGGCGTGAGAACGCGTGCAGTCGCGCGGTTACAATGTTGTGTGTAGTAAGCAAAATCGAATTACATACAATGTGTCGTTACAAGGGATTTGCCATGTCTCCACGCTTGGCAAGGGTCTTGGAAATCGCAATCGATTTTGATCGAATAATTCCTGAGCTGGTTCTCAGACAGGGAGTGATATTATTATGCCAGTCCCACAAAGCCGTATCCCCTATTGCTTATCATATTTAAACAGTGTCCCTTACTTAATTCACTTTTAAATTAGAGTCAAACTTGAGAGAAAACTCTTGGCAAAGAAAAAATCTTCGTAAAAAAATGAAGAGAATTTAAACAGTTCGTGGAAGTTACAGTACGTGTCTGGAGTGAGACGATAGGCTCGGGCCACGCTCGGGCGTCTGTCGCGTCGCGAGGAAGCGCCAGGCGACTTACAATTTTGTTACTAAGAGGAAAAGTTTCATTATGACTGTCAACGTATTCTATAGATCAGAATTATTTCGCTTAACTTACCACAGCTTTCTTTTATTTATTATCAGCTTTTGATGGCGGTTCCGCCCGCGTGAATGTCGGTTTTCCACTACATGGGAAATCCCGAAACTATCACAAATTTATATAAAGTCTTGTAACGAATTTTACTTAACTCTTACACCTTAACGGCGGCTACTAAAACACAAAATGTATCTTCAATTCTACCGGATCGATTTTGATGAAGCATGCCGTAGTATTTAAATCGGAGTAGTACTTTTAAGACTATTATAATTTAAGCAAAACTTACTAGAATTTGCGTGAAACTCGAACAAACAAACAAACATTGTAGGGTTTGGTTTCAGCCCTTAATTATTCGACCTGAGTAGTCTTCTTTTAATATATTTGATTTAAAAATTTAACATTTAACAATTTTATAATAATATTTCGGTGTATTTCCCTGCGAGGCGATATAAATAGGTTAGCCAGCTTGAATGCCATGCGGATTTAAACGAGTCTCAGTAGTATATTATTAATTACAGCATATTTTAACACTGTACTCTCTGTCTAATGGTAAAGTAAATCCGTCCTCCTTATGAATTAGACCTATATGTAGCTGTGAATAAACAAAAGATGTTGAAAAAAGGATTTTTGGAAACGATCCCACCTTAAATCACCCTGTTTTCAGGCCGACTTGTGCTACGTCTCACAAGACTATTACACGGAGTTATCTGAAAGAGCAGGATATGGAGAATGCAAGGTCAAATATGATTTACCTGATGGTCAGCACATTTTATTGGGAGAAGAACGTTTTCAAGTACCTGAAGTGCTATTTAAACCTGCTTTAGAAGGATATAATTGTAAGAATATAACTGAAGCAATTCGCGCCAGCGTTGACCTGTGTGATATAGACTATAGGTAAGGAACTACACAATAGTGAGTGCTTGTTCAAAGTTAAGATTATCTATTCATAATTTTCTCAAAACTCTAAATTGTCTCAAAATTTACAACAAGGTTGGTTAGAAGAAGATAAGAACGAGTAATTAAAAGAAGGATTATACAAACAAAGATTACATTTCACGTAATTGCACTGGTAGACAGTTACAAAAAATATTTCAAAATACAAAACAGGGAAGCTGATTGCCACAGATTACAAAATCACGGACGAATTAAATTGTAAATATTGTAATCAAGACAGTGGTTTAGTTAATACTAATAGTATTAGTTGTAATCAACTAATTCTATAGTAGTGATGTACACATTAATATAGAATTAGTTGATTGTACGGACGATAAAAATTGTGACATGGAAGTTCAATATCCGACAGATGAAGTTAGAATAGAATAGAATATACTTTATTGCACACACATTTAAATAAAACAAACAATTATTAAAAGAAGAATTATTAGAAGTTTGGGAGTTTTAAAATTATTATTATATTTTTTTACAGGACAATGATGTACAAAAATATCGTTGTTTCTGGAGGTTCCACGTTATTCCCCGGTCTTATTCAAAGGATTGAGACGGAGCTGTCACAGTACATCAAAAGGAATCTCCCTAACACGGAAGTACATATAGATGCTATGCCGATAAGGCAGTATGCAGCTTGGGCAGGGGGCTCCATGCTAGCAACTGTGCCAAATTTAAACGGCTTTTGGCTCACAAAGGAAGAATACGAAGATGCAGGCGCTGAGCGTATTAAATATAAATTCTTTTGACTTAGGAATTTAAATACTTTTAATAGTAGAACATGAATATCATTTCAGTTGAGATTATGTGTTGGGTCAGTAATGAACACAGAGTGGGCCCTGAGTATACACGCAGCCATCCCGGGAAGATTGCCGATATGCGCGCGCCCGCGTACACACGCATACGTGTGTGTGTGTGTGTGTGTGTGTGTGCGTGTACACACTCTTGCGCATATGTTCTCTGTAGTTATTATTAGTATTATTATTTATCATGTTTCTCTTAGAATCTATAATCTTTAATAAGCAAAGCGAAACCGTTTGACACCGCCTAGTGCGCGCTACGCACCTACGCTCTATAATTACTGTATTTTTTATGAGTAATCACTGATTCTGAAGATACAGGCTCTGCCTAGTTTCAGACTCAGAGATACAGCGTTATTTGTGTACAAAGAGCGTTGATGACTGAAGTACGAATGGATTTAAATTATCTAAGCGGACCTATTTGCACTTTAGATACAAATAGTTTTGTGCATTGTAATTAGGTTAAACTATATTAGTGTTCATCTACGCGTGACGCTATAAAAATGTACGCTTTTTGAGTGAAATAAAGATTATTATTATAATATAATGTTTCATTAACATTTTACGAACAGTGACTGTACGCGTGTAATTGAATCACGGACTCAACGTATGTTTTGTTCGGTGATTGGCGATGGTCAAGAGGTCCGCGGAGGACGGCGCAATCATTACACGGATGAGGTTCGAGTCGATTAATCATCGGAGATCTTTATAATAAAATATTCGCGGTACGTATACATTCTACAGTCATAGTCGTAATGTTCTTCACATTCATCGTTTCTGCTTTCATTAAATATGATTATAATATTTGTGGGTAGTTTGTTCAGTCTCGGAAGGCATACCTAGCTAATCAGAGTGGCACCCGGGCGACTCTAGCATAAAACATGTTACAATGACCTTAGGTAGGTATGGCATTCAATGATCATCGCTGTAGGGAGGCGAGTCCTCGGCTCATGAGCACATCAGAATGCGTGTACGCTAGTGCAACGGTACCATTGATCCAATATTGCAGTACCATAGATCCTATATTGCGGTACCATAGATCCTATATTGCGGTACCATAGATCCAATATTAAGAATATTTATACAGGTAAAAACCAAGGCCTTTACTGGTACCTCATAAGTGTACCAGGTGGGCACTGTAATCTAAGAGTGTACCAGAGGTACATGTAGACATTATTAGATACATGTACTGTGAGTTCGATTCCCGCGCTTGCAAAATAATCCTCTGGTAAACCAGCAGCATTATCCTCTGGTTGAATGAACACCTATTATTTCCAAGATGCTTGCGTAGCCTAAAAATATCTAATAAATCTATACATGGCGAAATGTTATAATATATATGAAAGTCTATTTTCATACAAATTGATCCAAGTTCCAAACTGGGACTCCCAGTATATATACATACATCATATGGATAAATAATAATAACTCAATCTCAGTTTGCTACCTACCGGGGTTCGAACCGTGGAAGGTGAGTCAATTAGTGATTCAGAAAGCAAGGTCGGTACCAACTAAATATATTCATACAAGCTATCCATCTTTTTATATTTGACAACCTATTCTGAAATAAAAACTTATATTTAAAAAAGTATTGTTTATAAAAAAATTAGATATCAAGATGTCTTACGACTGTCAATAATGTAACATAGGTGAAAGCTAAGTATTTTTGACTTTGTACAAATATATATCTACTATTATTTTGTGAATAATATCAGTATCAGTGCTTTGGTAAAAAAACTAAGATGCCTTTTTCCAAACCGGTGGTGGTCATAGACAACGGAAGCTATAGCATAAAAGCTGGGTTCGCCTGTGACAACCACCCTGTGTCCATCTTCAGAACAGTTGTGGGAAGGCCGAAATACCTCCATGGTAGATATGGGAAGTGCCATTATGACGTAGACATTGGTGATGACGCAATCGCGAGGATCGAAGATTTAGAACTGAGTGCTCCGGTGCAAAAAGGCAGAATCGTTCATTGGGACAACATGGAGAGGATCTGGCACCACATCTTTTACAGGGAGCTGAAGGCGGCTCCGGAGGACAGGTCGGCGATACTGACCTGTTCCGCAAATACGCCTGTCACTGAGAAGTAAGTTATCGTCAGTAGACGGTGTAGCGGCTTCTATAACTCTTTCATCATCCTACCAAAGTTCACTGATAGTCATGCATGGCTTTAAAAGTGGATATTTACCTCCGTAAAAGGGAAATTTGATTTGATTGCTATTCTTTAAAGACTACAAATTAGATTTAACTAAACTCTGGAAAATATTTTTTTTTATTATACGATGGTGGCAAACAAGCTTACGACCCGCTTGATGGTAAGCGGTTACCGTAGCCTATGGACGCCTGCAACATCAGGAATATAAACGCGCGTTGCCGACCCTTCAAAAATTTACTCACTCTCCTCTTGAAGAACCCCATACTGTAATTTTTCGAGAAAACCTCAGTAGGGAGCTCATTCCACAATTAGAGCGTTCGCAGGAGAAAATTCCTCTGAAACCGCACTGTACGCGACTATTTAGGTTCCAAGGTGTAAGGATGAACTCCCTACCGATGGCGAGGTTATAGCGATTGGCCTGTAATTCGATGGGTCTGATCAATCGCCCTTTTGGGGCACTGGGTACACGTGGGCAGTCTTCCACGAAGATGGAACTTGCCTATTGCGGTATGAAAGCGCAAAGAGACGCGTTAGCACAGAACAAAATTCAGGAGCGCACTGTTTGAGGACCACTGCTGGTATGCTACCTGGCCCGCTCGACTTGTGAACGTCCAGACAGAGCAGTCCCGCGGAACTTCTCATTGGGAAATTTTGATTTCCAGCATGGAGTGTCCGCAACAAGAGATGGTAGGTGGTGCGGTGTTTCCATCATCGTTCAAAGTCGAGTTTGAGGCAAAGAGAGAACCTAATAAATAGACTATCTCCTTAGCGTTGTTGGCCAAATTGCCATTGGCATTTCGTAGTGGTAGTAACGACGACTGACAGAAGTTATCCTCGGCAGTTTTGGCAAGCGACCAAAAGGCACGACTCCTTAAGGGATAGCCTGCAAGCTTGTCACTAATTCTTCCGACGAAATTGAACTTGGCCCCGGCAATTGCTCTTTTACAGGACCTTGAGGCGGCGTTTAATTTGCGTTTTCTTTCCGATTTCTTCTCGGTAACTATTTAAAATGAAAGTGTTTCCGGAAATTTATGAAATTCTCCATTCAAGGGCGACTATCAACTCTCACATAAGCGAACCAGCACATCGTGTACTCGACGCAATAGTAGTAGAAGAAGTTAATCGTGCAGTCAACAACACACGAAAATCGGTGATCTCACGTCGCATATTCAATTACTTGGCTCGACTGCGTGACATTAGGGACCGGACGTGACTGGAGGGACGGGCGTGCGACGGGTGAATACAGGATGACGGGGAGGCCGCTAGTGCCTATTTGGTAGGGAGTATTATTGGTGACGGAACAGCTGTGGTCGGTTTGTTGTTTTAGTACGACGGAGGCAGAAATGAATTGTGAAATGTTTTTAGAAAATAGTCGACCGTGTCGACGTGTCAACCGAGAAAATGCGCGGTGAGGAGATGCTTCGATATCTTTTTTACCATATTTAAGCCAGAATAGTCAGAGAGTACTTAGTTTTTAGCCTGACCGCCAAATAGACCTAATTATACGGGTAAGCGACACCGGGCTGACGAAATATTATTCTCTCTTATTATTATTTTTCCGAGATAAAATTAATGGTATTCTATAGTCCCTTTTCCAAATTCCATACACCTTGCTTAATACACCTTTCCTATTTTAGCTTCTTTTTATTTTCTCCTTTCGTGGTAACACGTTGAGGAACATTAACATTTTTTAACTTTATATAATGGCGGCGTCACGTCTTGTTTCCCGCGGGGGCGAAAAGTGGATCATGGATAATCATTTTGCTATATAAAACGATCGTAGCAAGTGGTAAAAAGTGATTTCTGTCTACTCTAACACTTCGATAGTATAGTTGTTAGTATTCCCGCCTGTCACGCTGAAGACTAGGGTTCGAATATCCGCCGGAGAGCCAAGGAACGTGATTGTATGTATGTTAAGAGCAAGGGCAAGACTTCCTTCCTCGCGCAAGACGAAGCGTGCTCTCGCTACGGACCCGTGCTGTACGGGCATCGTGGTAGCCTCCCCGTCGCCCAGAGGCAGCATCCTAGGGCAGCTATAGTTCCAATCTCCAAGACACCTGCTAAGCGTAGTGATTATGGCAAATCTCTTCTTTTTAAGGAGCAGGCCCATATCCCGCAGTGGACTTCCACGAGCTGATGACGAAGTCGACCTAAATTCACTCACGACGTTGAAGACTGGGCTAAGTGCAGTAGATTCAGCCGGAGGGGAGAAAAGGAAGGAAGGAAATATTCAGTGTTATTAAAGTGCCGAGTCAGCAGTCATTAGGGGGTCGATTGGAGTCCGACAGCCGAGTATTAGATATTAGTATAGGTCAGGCCGAGTATTAGTATAGGTGAGGCCGAGTATTAGTATAGATTCGATGAGTTCGTTAGCTCCATGTATTACATGAGTAAGTTACTGTTGAATAGTTGTAGTCATAATACTACTTCCATCTAATGAAGCCAAGCTGTCCGTTCTTTCGACATAGTACTACCATACTTATTAGCTAGGAATATTTTACCACACTTTGATTTAGATTTCTAATTTATGAGCCGGGTAACATCGAGGAAAACAGCTATCACTTATAAATTATGGGCTCTATATCAGCGACAATTAATCATAAAGTGCCCGATAGTAATGCGCCCTCGAAACTTTATCGCTGGTTTTGATTCCCGACAATATCCTTCCGGAATTAAAGGCACGTCTCCTGAATACTAATGTGGATACTCTTTCGCGACAGACGACGCTCTCTAGTGAAGTGAGGAAGCACCTCGCCCAGTTCCCTGCATTCGCTTAATTAGGACAAAGTTTGACAAGTTACAATTCTGATTTTTCAACTCGCCGCCGAACTTGTAACTTTGGACATTTCTTCATTAAATTTATAATAGACGGTAATTGAGTTCAAGATTATTTTTAATAGATTATACTTTGATCGTTATTACAATCTTTGCTGAGAGTTTGCGGGTTACCATTTTATAAGGGTCTTGTCGAAAAGTTAAAAGTTTATCCTTTTGCTTTGATCTTTGAACACACTTCCGCATTATGTGTTCTCATTTTTATATTTAACTAGTTCTGTTCACGGCTTCACTCGTATGCACTACATAATATTTCATGGATGTGCTGTACTATAGGAATTGTATTATATATTTAACTTCTATTTTCTCACCATTTAAGCATGTTGAGCAGTGACAGGTTAGGCCATTGCAAATACAATAATGAATCCGTTGCTCCGTTGATGCATACGAAAAGGACAAATCAACATTTGAATTTCTACTTTGGAATAGTATGGATTGAAATTAATTCCAACCCATAGCTTTACCTACTTTTGCAAAGTATTCAGCAAATGTGCAAATGCCAAATTAATCAATGTATAATATCAGTAGTTACTGTTTTAAATAAATAATTTGGAATGCGGTGTGTTTACTTGTGGTCTATAAAGTTACTAAATAATGAAAATACTAGCAGTAATATATGTTTCTGTGATTATTAAAAGAAAAACAAAGACAAAAAGAAATTATTACACAGCGAGAGATATTTTAGCTTTGCAAAAAACTATAGAAACTGCATTTTTGCTTTGTTTCAGAATTAAATGCTGCGAAATATTCTTTGAGACATTAAACGTGCCGGCTCTGTGTGTGCAGTCTCAAAGCGTTTTATCTCTTTACGGGTCTGGATATACCACCGGCCTCTCCGTTGACCTTGGTCACGACACCACAGACATCGTGCCTGTCTACGAAGGTGGTTTGATCAGCTACGCTCACACCCAGACCAATCTAGCAGGTGCGCAGATCTCCAATTATATCAAAGAGTCTCTTGAAAAAAGAAATGTGTCACTTGGTATCCAGTCGTTAGAAATTATAGAAACAATAAAAAAAGACTTTCTCTATATCACAACAAATTCTGCTCAGACGAAAGAAAAGTATGAGGTGACGTATACTCTACCAAGTGGAGAGACAATACGTATTGATGAGGAAGTCTTTATGGCTGGAGAAATGTTTTTTCAACCAGATTTAGTGCAAGGAATGAAGACAGCTATTGAGCCCTTACACGAAGCTTCCGTAACTGCAATAATGAAATGCGACTCAGAGCTCCAAAATGATATGTACAATGCTATAGTAACTTGTGGAGGGCTTTCTATGGTTCCTGGTTTAAATAAAAGGCTGGAGATTGAGATTCAGGAGATGATTAATAGACCTGTGAGTATAATGGATTCATCGGAGGCATATGCTGTGACCTGGCTTGGTGGTGCAACATTTGCCGGTATGCCTAGTTCTAAGAAGTTATGGGTGCACAAGAAGCAGTTTGAAGATCACGGGGAAAAGATTGTTAGAAATAAATTCCTTTAGCTCTGGTTAAATGAGAAAGAACATTGTGTGTATTCAGAACTACAAAAATTAGTACAGATTTTGTAGTTTTCATAGGTTTCACTGTAAAAACTGATTGTTTTATGTAATTGATTACATTCAGAATTTAGACTTTGTATAGCAGTTTTTGTTTTAGCCTATAACACTGTATCATCTTCTATTTTACACATTTAGTGACTAGTTTCCGATTACCTGATATCTTTGTATGCAGCGATATGATTGCTTCATATAGATATGATAGATCTGCCCCATTAAGCGCCATAGTGGACAGCCATCGTACTATGTGATTCGACATATAGCCTGTACATAATTTAAACGTTTTCAGTAACTTAAATTTGAGTTTGATCTAAAAAAAATTGACACAACGACTGTTAATTTAGTAATTTTACTTTAATCAGGGTCAATAGATAAGATTTTGCTAGAATCTGTGCAATTCATCGTTTACCTTTAATATATTTATCAATAATTGTACTTATTTGTTTGATAATATTTATTGATGAATGAAGAATTATGTTATCAAATATAAAATATCTTAATTACGCCTTATTTGATATATGACAAAGTATTGTTACTAATCCTTGCTTGGTAGACATCTTCACAGCCACTCACTGATCATTTCATTAAATTTAATTGACTTAGTACAGTACCTTATGAAATTCCGCGGGACTTTCCGACTCATCTGTAAGATGGGGTGGTGACTCCTCAACTTTGCTCACTGAGCTATGACTTAGTAACAGTAAATTTATTCACCTCGAGTATTTACCAGATCGGTCTGAGCTGTTGTCACAGTATTCGCTGCATGTTGCAATGGCGCCAGGACACAAAGCCATTATTCGGCACGGGATACGATGAATAATTCAACGACGTAACGAACCAGCGTGCACGTAGACGTACGACTCGTACACCGTTGTGTACTGTATGCCAAGGAGGGGCGATATCCTTCTGCTTGTACCATATTTCTCGTTGTTGAGGTTTGTGATCATCCGTACGCAATCTTCATATATACTGATACTATAAGGAGGTACAATTTGTTTGTTTGTGTGTAGAGGTAATCTCCGGAACTAATAGTCCAGTCCTAAATTCTTTTCACTAGTAGAAAGCTATATTATTACTGAATGCTGTAGACTATAAATTTCATTTATGTCATAGATATTAGACGAGCTATCACAGTGTTTGACTAGATAGTCGGAAGGAAACTTCTTGTGAAAATTAAGCGCGGATGAAGTTGCGGGAGAAAGCTAGTATGTGAACAAAGGACAGCGTGTCAACAGGTATATCGTACCTTTGAGAGTCGAACACTATTTATTTGTGTTACGTGTCATTATTTTAATGTTTATAACTAAATTGCGAAATTCTGACTACCGTCATATTAGGTTTATAGAATCCTGTTCACACAAAGGTTGTCTGTAAGAAATCGCAGTTCGCGATAAGACCGCTCTGTGTACACACGTAATTGTAACCTAATACTTTAATGCATTGCGTTAAACTGGTGTCCAAACAAAGTGTATTCTATTATACTTTTTGATCGTTTGACGACGACGTTAGCAGAAATCGTAAATTGTTCGATATTATGACTCGCTCTCCTGGCTATGTGACCGAAGAACTGCTGATTCTTGTAGCACACGGCGGAAAGCCTTGATTTTATGCTGAGTTTGTGCAAAATGAATTCTTTATTATTCGCACGGTCTACGGTTTGTGTAATATTATTCTTCAGTAACATCTCCAACGTAATATTGCGGTCACGATCGGCCTTTATAAGGCTCCGGTTAATTAACTCCAGTCTAGTTGGACGCGTAATTAAAGTCGTATGAAATCGGCAAGCGCGAGCGTACTCATCACCGCTCGGTGTAACTAGCGTTAAGGTTTCCTAGATATGGCTTCAACATCTATACACTTATATGATGATGAATCGTCAGTCTACTACATATATACTCTTTTCTTAGATATATCTTCTTCTTTTGATTTATCTCCAAAACAAAGGACGCTTTCAAAACTTTCTTCGCTACCAATCTCTGATCACAGTTCATTCGTCTTTAAGCAATAATAATAAGCAAAGTATAGAATCCATTACTTCCAGTGCAGTTGGCAGTGACTGTATTAGCCGTAAAATGCTCCTTCATATTCTAGATATAATTCTCCCTACAGTTACACACATACTAAATTACTCTATATCTAGTGGTTCCTTTCCGGCCATATGGAAATACGCCTTAATTATACTTATACCAAAAAAGCTAACCCCTCGTCCTTCTCCGACTTGCGGCCTATATCTACTTCCTTTTCTATCCAAAGTACTCGAGCGGCTTGTATATAAACAGCTTGCTAAATGCCTTTCCGATTTTAATATCCTGAATCGATTTCAATCCGGTTTTCGGTCTGGACACAGTACTGTGACGGCATTGGTCAATATCACGGATGATATAAGATTAGGCATGGCATAGATTTTAGTAATGCATTTAATACGGTGGATTTCGACGTCTTTTTGGGTATTCTATCCTTTCTTAACATGTCTCAAACAGTTGTTGATTGGTTTCGTAATTACCTGTTTGGTCGTCGGCAGTGTATTCGTCTTGAGGACAAATATTCTTCTTGGTGTAGTACTACTTCAGGCGTCTCACAGGGTGGCGTTTTATCTCCTTTGCTGTTTTCATTGTTTATTAACTCAATGCCTCATCATCTTGTTACTTCATACCACTTGTATGCAGATGATCTCCAAATCTACACCCAGGCGCCGTTGGTTGAGTTACCGGAGGCTATTTCTATGATTAATGGTGACCTTGGATACATTTGTGAGTGGGGCAAGCAATTTGGGTTGAAAGTTAATCCCTTTAAAATTATGGTGGTGACCAATATTATTATGCAAGTACCTACTAAGGTACAATGACTACAGGTTCATGGCTATAGGTCAATGGTAAAATAAAAAAAGAAATAGATAAATGTTCATGACTCGATAACAAATATTGGTGTAAATAACACAACGATACCTTACAGGAATTGGAACTTGAGACCCTTGACCACAGAAAGCGTGCTAATTATCCACTGAGTCGATCGATCTTTGAACTAAACTAGTCGGACGTGGAACTGAATCAATCAATCGTTAATTGTGCTAATTGGTCGTCAGATGAGCTGTTAGCATTCACCAGTCCAGTCATTCACATTTTGCTGGATATCTTCGGTGTCAACATCCCCGTACGACGTTCATTTTGAACGAGTAACGAATAGAACCTTTAATCGCTACTTACTTTGAAATAGTTTTGACCGAAGTTAAGACATCGTCCTCTATTCTCCTTTAAAAAACTTCGCAGGCATAAAAATAATGCGCTATTGATTTTGAAGTAAGATATTTTAGTACTGCTGAGTGTGAATCAGAGTACTAATGGTGTTATAGTTTTTGATATTGTATTCTATTTACCACTTATATAATCACCAAATATATAAGCGCTGAGTATAATTACATTTATATTTCATCATCATCATCATTTCAGCCCATAGCTGTCCACTGCTCAACATAGGCCTCTCCAATCGAATTCCAGCGCGACCGGTCCATAGCCACCTGCATCTAGCGAGACTCAGCGATTCTCACCAGGTCGTCGGTCCATCTCGTAGGTGGCCGTCCCACACTGCGCTTGCTAGTACGTGGTCTCCATTCAAGGACTTTTTTGCCGTGTGGTGGCGCCTTTAGAATACCATGGTCACCACCCTCTCACTTCCCAGGGAGTCGTAAGAGGCGACTAAGGGACAAATGCACAACATGCATCAGTGCAAGAGAAGGAAAACTCGAAATGAAACCCTGTGCCAACCCGTCTAGACAGCGTGGTAACAGTAGGCTATAAAACCTCCATGCGTACACATTTATATTTAGATATAAATAAATATAATCAAATGTGTCACATATAATGTTCTATTATATTTAGATAATAATTGAATGTCTGTTTTCCCCTACGTGGTAAATCGCGAAACAATCATAGATTTATATAAAAAGCCTTACAACCACTTTTACTTGAGCCCTCGTACCTTAAAGACGACTACTAAAATAGGGGTCAAGCTATATCTTCCATTTCTACTTGACAGTTTTTAATGAAACATGCCGCAGTATTTCAGATTGTGACAGTTTGATCAAAATCTACCCGTTAGTTGATGCGTGAAGCGAAAACAAACAAACATCGATTGATTTGGTTTCAGAAGCCCTTAATTAATTGATCTGAGTAGTTTTTTTTAATATCTTTGAAAATTTGACATTTAAAAATGTTATAATAGTAATATATTTTGGGATTAATTATAACAAGTATCGATTAAGAATCATCATCATCTCAGCCAAAGACGTCCACTGCTGAACATAGGCCTCCCCCGAGGATTTCCAGAAAGATCGGTCTTGCACTGTTTGTTTAGATTGTAAACAGTCTAAGAGATATCTCGTAGTTGACAGTTAACGTGTTAATCTATTTGAATAAATTATTCTACAGTGTAATTGTACAATAAATATAGAAAATTGGTGTGGAGAATATCGAATCTCCTCTTGTCATCACATTCCTGTGTTGGCATGAATCAACAATCCCCTTGCGTATCAAAAACTACTTTCACTAAAGGAATATGTACGATGCGCTCACAAAACAAATCACTTCCTGCCGCTCGTGAAGCGAACATAGGAATATATCTCGTATGTGATTCAGTTTAGAGTCGAATATAGTTTGGGAACGTACCGTTCTGCGGTAATTGAATTTGAGCTGCAAAGGTCTCTAGCTTTTATAAATTCGTAAATTTTGCTGACGTGAGTTGTGAGAGACAGCGGTCGGTTTCGCGCTTGCACCGTAGTGTGTACGAATAAAAATATTGGAATCGGTGCATGTTCTGTATGAATTATCTATACTATTATAAAATAGTTAAATGACAAATTTTTAAAAATCAAACTTTAAAATAAACTACTCAGATCGACTAATTAAGGGCTTCTGAAACCAAATCCGTCGATGTTTGTTTGTTTGTTAGGACTTCACGCAAAAACCAGCAGGTAGATTTTGGTTAAAATATTACAGTCTTAAAGGTACTATTTTGACATAAATATTGCGGTATGTTTTATCGAATTCGGCCCAGTAGAATTGAAGATGCAGCTATATTGAAGGTACTAGAGCCCATTAAAAGCGGTTCTTAGGCTTTTTATATAATTCTATAATATGATTGTTTCGAGACTTACCATGTAGATAGTATAAAACCGAGATACACGTATGCGGAGACACGGGAAAAAGCTAGTTAAAAATATAAAAAAACAATCACTGATGCGGACTTCAGATATAGAAGGGAACCTTTTATATTATACATTTTTTGATCTTTAGCAGGTCAGAGAGTACTTGCACCGGCAGTCGGGGGGCAAGGCCCCCTGCAGGAAGGAGTCGGGGAGCGAGGCTCCCTGCACCGGCAGTCGGGGGGCAAGGCCCCCTGCAGGAAGGAGTCGGGGAGCGAGGCTCCTTGT
>WUAW01038318.1:0-11519 GCA_017165845.1 Thaumetopoea pityocampa | reverse complement strand
TGTGTGTGTGTGTGTGTGTGTGTGTGTGTGTGTGTGTGTGTGTGTGTGTGTGTGTGTGTGTGTTTTACACGGTTTCGTTTTGCACGACTTTTCCGAGAACGTATCTTCCGTGTAAATCGAGGGATGAGTGTATGTATGCATTAGTATTTATCTAAATAAGTACGTATATCGTTATCTAGTTTCCAAAATATAGGAAATCCAAATTTCATAGTAGATAAATGTGATGTGTGTCCAGATTATATTATAAAATAAAGTAGAGAAATTGCTGTAAAATTATCAACCAAGTTCTGCAACATAAACTCTAACATCGAAGAATCATTCATAAATTTTAACGAAAAAAAACCAAGCTAATGACAGAAGGAATACTCGCAATACCTAACCAATTTGAATATTGACACTACCTACACATGCAGATGCAAGAATAATATTAATTACTAGCTTTCGCCCGCGACTCCGCCCGCGTGAATGTCGGTATTCAGCTACATAGAAAATTCCGACACAATCATAGATTTATATAAAAAGCCTTTGAACCACTTTTATTTGACCCCCCGTACCTTAACGGCGGCCACTAAAACAGGGATCAAGCTGTATCTTCAATTCTACTGAACCGGTTTTAATTAAACATGCCGCATTATTTAAATTGGAATAGTACCTTTAAGACTGTAACAGTTTAATCAAAATCTATCCGCTGTTTTTTGCTTGAAGCCCGAATAAACAGACGAACGGTTTCAGAAGCCTTGAATTAGCCGATCTGAGTAGTTTGCTTTTAAATATCTTTGATTTGTGAAAATTTGACTTTGACATTTAACAATTTTATAATAGTATAGATAGATAGATGTTTATCTTTATTATCATTTATTCCAGATTTCATTTGCTGCTGCGTCTACTTCATTGTCTCTGCACTACCCAAAGGTTGATTGGTAGAGAATGCCCGCGGCATAAGTCCGCCTCTGCCTATAGCCTCTACCTATATTCGTATAATGTATGAAGTGTAAATAAATATATGTATTGATTAATGAGTCATATTACTCATTGGAGAATACATTCAAGCACAGCGAATATGCCAAACAATTGAATTAGGAGGCCAGAGTTGAAAATAGCACGATTGTCAAAGGTGATTCAAAAAGCTTTCTATTCTTAGTACATAATTTTCCATTATAAAAATACTATTACTTTGTTCCGAACTTATAGATGCTAGGCTGGTGGCCTAGATTTTCGGACACGTAATGAATTTAATAGATAGCCTTCGTTCGACACTCTCCACCGAATGTACGATTAAATTTCAAATATAAATTATAGTCGTATCGTGTAATAAAAAGTAGTTTTTTTTTTTAATTTAGACAATTATTTCTCAGCTTAAAATATGATATTAGATTCATTGTAAAAAATATAAATAGAAAAAACCTGCATCAGTTACAAGAAATATAATATTTTGAACACTTTTTCCCCACACACATTGATTGATTTTCATTTTCAAACCAATACAAAACAAGCGAGAAAACTAAATCTTGTTTGGGAATATCGCTTCCCAATCTTCTCAATGAGCAGAAACAGGAGCTTGGAGTCCACGGATTGAAACAAGTGTGTTCCAAACTAGGTAGTTTAATCGCTCAGGTTATTTATTAGAAGTATCCGCGATTAAGGCGGAGAGCGACAACGAATCACTTAAATCATATAAATGTATTCTATGACTTAAACTAACAACAACTACGCCGCACATTTGACATCGCTCCACATTCCTATCTGCCGAACTTTTTTTTCTCCCTAGTGGTCTGACATATTAGATGATGCGCCGTTGAGCGTTCGGAAAAGGGGAACGCCACACTTGTATAAATTAATAATGCGGTCGCTATAATCCAAGAAGATATGGCTACAATTATATAATACGTGAAATATAAAATATACATAATTTTGATACGTACAGGTAAAGCAGAGCTCTTCAAAGGCCAAGCACGCGTCTGAACTGAAACCGACACAAAGGAAGAGCATTCCTTTAACGATGAACGAGGATGGGGTGAAGTGTGTACATACCGCATCAAGGCGAGAGCTTCTATATTGCATTCATTAACAAATATCGATTAACTGCTTGGGGTTAACCACCCTGAAACCCATTAGGCCGGGGAGGTGTACAGTGACCTGTGCGGACCCCATGAGTCGAGACACCGTGGAATCAAACAGGCTGCTGGCTCCATGTGAATATATGGGAGCGATTGAGGAGCCCTAGAAGCAACAGGCTCCAGGTAGCATCTACTGGGAAGCAAACAGGTATAGGTCTGAAAGGTAGCTCGCCTACGTGACGACAAAGCATGCTAGCGCGGTTCCCATGATCCGGCATATGCGGACATAGGAGGATATAGAGCGAGTTTGATGCATGCGAGCTACACTCGCATGGTAGTCATGGCCTTAGTGCAGTGCGACGAGTTAGGCATTATCACTCGTTAAAAAACAAACGATTCCTTGTGACATTCCACGATAATGTATATTATCGTGCGAAATATGCGCGACCCTCACAAATAGTTTTATTTTTATGTAATAATAGCCTCATGCGACGATCGGTCGGTTTGATTGTCGCCAGTCGATGTGCGTACGACCGTGAACCTGGCGCGAGGGCAGAGTCCTGCGTGCACGCATCGAGACACAAGTGCAATGTTTCAAGTTACTAGTGAGAGACAATTATTCTTTTAACCTTTTCGAGACGGTTTCCGTTTTAAGTAAATAAAAGAGGCAGGTACATTTCTAATACTTCAGTTGATGAATTTATTCATTACAATAGGGGAAAAAATAAAGATTTTCTTTTCACATCACTGTAAAGTTACAGCCTGAAACATATAGTCTTGGGCCTGCCTACTGGTACATATATGTTCCATTAGCCTTATAAATGTAACAATAGAGGCCCATCCACAGTGAAGTAATGTACAAGAAATTTTAGTAGATCCATAGTTAACATCACGATTAAACATCGCACAGTTAGACAGTACAAAAAAATATAGCTTTCAAAAGTTGAAAAATAGAAGTTTTAAAAACCTTATTGAACTGGATATAGCCGTAGCCATTCTATTTCGAGTACTGTTACAGTTCAAATGACCAGCCATTCGTCACGATGAAAACGTCATGACTGACTAAATAAGTTTAATAGCAGCTACCTAATCATCGTCGCATCAGTCACCGATTTTTGTACGCTCAAAGCCTTAGAATTTAGATACTGTCGCTAACGCCATCTAGCTAGTAACCGCCGAGTGAGGTGGTATAAGACGGAATTGTAAGCTGTTGAAAGCCCAACAAAAAAATTGTACGACACGTCTATACTCGATACAAAAGAAGAAATTTAAAAGAATATCAATAAACGCTGTTATTTATTAAAGTGTAATGGATGTATCAAATTTATTAAAGTTTGATACATCCATTGCCGAATAGATAGGATAGCTTTCAAACTTTTCAATCCTATGCAATCCGTAGGTGTCGCTATTGCGTTATCCTGTATTAATGGTTATAAAGTGTAGATACATTTACCCTCGAGAAAACATAGTAGAAGAAAATTATTGGAAAAAGATCTCAAATCAGTGAAAAATGTCCAGGAGTGCTGCACTTTTAAGTAAAAAAAAAACACTCTGAGTACAAAGGGTACAATGAGGGTACTCTGAGTACAATGTGGAGGTTGACGTGTAAAACTCAGACATTAGTAACAAATAATAATTAAATTGAATTAATAAACTTTACTGCGAGTATGTAAATCAGCGCTACTTGCGAGTGTATAATAGTAGAATTGAATTTTAAATTGATAAGAACTACTGTTATATCGATTACTGGTTTTGCTGGATAATTGAAAAATGGCCGAATATCCGGCTTAATGGAGCTACAATCCGTTTGCTTAGAGCGGGAATAAAACCATCTAGTACCTGAAAGTTAAAATGTTCGCGTCAAAATATTTGAGTGCACCGAACAGGTCAGTTTATAGTGTGAGGCTATTGTCGGAGGCAGGCAACCTGTACAAAATCAAACCTGTACAAATTTCAGCCTTACCGGGGGCAAGGCGGGCCCTTTTTTGATTTCGTGTTTTACAAGTGTTTTTACATAACAAATTGTTTAACGGATTATAATTATTATTTAATGATAATATCGTTCAAAGTCTGATTAAAATTTTCTCTAATTATAATTGTTTTATTTAAAAATAATCCTGGTATCCGTCCGGACAGTAAAATACCGCCGGATATGTCGGATATCGGGAACTAATCGAATATCCGTCCCATCATTAACAAGAACGAGTCTATCATAAATTAAAAAAAAATCTAAACATATAATTTTAAGCAAACATTTAATACATTTAAGCCCGATATTTCATGTTGATTCTAATATAATAATCATATTTTTTTATTAGTGTAAGAAAAGCCACTAGTTACATGATATAAGTTGCTTAACTCGATACCTCTTCTATAAGCTATTTACAGGCTGTATTTTAGTCTCCATATGTTTATATGTATTATATATGTATATTTATATTATATGTTCACATTTCATCAAATAATCTTCAAACATCTACCTATACTATTATAAAATTGGTAAATGTCAAATTTTGTATATCAAAGACATTTTTGAGACAGACACAAAAAAACGACTCAGATCAACTAATTAATAAAGGCTTCTGAAACCAAATCCTACGATGTTTGTTTGTTTGTTCGAGCTTCACGTAATAACCAGCGAGTAGATTTTGATCAAACTGTTATAGTGTTAAAAGTACTATTTCGACCTAAAAACTGCTATATGTTTCATCATTTTCGGTCTAGTAGAATTTAAAGATACAGCTCGATCTCTGTATTAGTAGCTGCCGTTACGGTACGAGAGCTCAAGTAAAAGCGGTTCTAAGGCTTTTTATATAAATCTATAATCGTTTAGGGTTTTCTTGTGGAGTAGAAAGCCGACGTTCACGCGGGCGGAGCTGCGGGCAAAAGCTAGTAACATGTATTATATATATGAACTTTTTTTGAACCGTTTAACAGAAATGTAGGTTGATACTCGGTATAAATGTCTGCTATCTCGTTTTGGTGTTTGGTATTAGTAAAAGATAGGGAGAGTCTAAATTTAGTTAAGTTCTGTTACAGCAGAATTACCACCAGTAGCTCAGCCCCCCCTAGCCAAGTTGACATTCGACAATCATTACCGCTAATAGAAAGGAAAAGAATGTATTGGAATGACACTTCTATTCGATAAGTCACGTGTGACTTGGCGATTAGAAGTGTCATTCCAATATTTTTTCCCTTTCTATTAGCGAAAACGATTGTCCAAGTAAACTTGGCTAGGGGGGCAGTATACAAAAGGTACTTTAAGTCGCCATCACTTGCGGTGAACCGGACGCCATAAATCGTTGCCGGGATAAATCTTTGCTATAAATAATCTAGCTAGGCAATTCATTCATTCAAACATTTAAATTGCAGTCGGGCAAGTGTCAAGGTTAAAACCGTGCTAAGATCTCATGACTCATTAACTAGTTCCATGACAAGCCGCGATCAAACAGTCCAAGTCTAATTATGAATTGATCAAGAATTTCCCCTCCGAAACATTCCGAAGCACGACGCCTTAGTTTATAGAAATCACCTATACGGAATCTTACCTTATTATAATTCCTTCCTTATCTCCTAATGCGCTATGAACAGAATGAACGAAGCTAAGAATGATGTATCATATTGCACTATATCTCTGAACAAGGCTTGACTCTGGCCACTTCAAGGATAAGTAACATTATGAGTTGAAGTAGCTTTATTTAGCATTTTTAACGCCGTTATAATAGAATGCTCAACACTGGTAGACCTAACTAGTTCTGCCTATGCAAGACCGACGCGAGACTCACCCAGTCTTAATCTTGAGCGAATAAATCAGTTTTTATTTTTAATACTGTTCTTGCATACTCAATTTTCACTTACTCCAAGAGTCTCGCAAGACCTTGCGAGATCTAATCTCTACCTATCAAACTAAGTTCTGTTAAGTTTAAGTACTAACTAAAGTTTGCGTCATCGCTATCTGATGGTGATGATAATGATTAATAGTCTCCTTTTTATTATATCTATATTTCTGTGTCTTACATGCAAGACCAACACTTTCTTTTTGGGTAACACTAAACCTGTTAGATCAAATAATAAATTTTCCCACTAAGTTTGATGTAGAAAAGAACTTACCCCCTCCAAACCCCATCCACACCAACTTAATGATTGGCAGTTTACTAGTATTTAAATGGCGTGTGTTATTTAAATCACAAACCCATCAAATTAAGCTTTAACAATAAACGTCAATCAACGGCGTATCCACGGCCTTAAACAAAGAGTCGGACATTCCAAACATTTTCAATGCGATGTTGCCATTGCTGGGAACATTTAAGGGCAATGAAAATTGTTCGACACCTTCATAAATAAACCAGTATTTTTACGATCTCTCTGTTATGCGTGCCTTTTTGTTATTACGGGCATTTAAAAACAGGTGATTGCTATACCCCTTAAAAAGTAAAGCACTTTTAAAGGCTCTCAATGCATCAGTATTTCCGTTGTTGCGGACATTCAAGGGTAATGGTTGCTTAACCGGCCCGTGCACTCGTATACGAGTATATAGATACCTTCATGTTTTATTCGCATTACACAACCGTACACTGACTCACAGTTCTGAGTAAGCAAAAATATTGGCAACCATCCGAACAGTAAATTTTATTAACTCCTCAACTATACGAATGATAGACGACAGTTACTATGTTATTTAATATCTTTCAAAATACTTTTTAAGGGATTTAACAACTTATTCAGATGGTAAAGAGGTCATAATCCGAGATTTTGTATAATTTATCAAAACGTGTTTTTTTTTACGCAAACCTGACATTTCATTTGCTTTAAAGCTCTCGTCAATGAACGCGTTCCCTGATTAATAGATTGATACATTTTTGTCGAATGTGGTCTACATTGACCCCCAGGGGGTCGACAATGGTGGTAACTCTGTTGTAACCGAACTAAATTTACTTTTTTCTAATGTCAAGCACCAAAACGAGATAGCAAACATTTTTAGCTAGTACCAACCTACATTTCTGTCAAAAGGTACAAAAAATATTGTGTTTTTGCGTATCTTTAGTCGCCATGTTCCGAGATCGAGTCTAAATCTCTTAATTTTGACGTATCTAAACGAAACTAACAACACGTAAATTGTAGCTATCTCCTTTTGGCGTTTGACATTAGAAAAAGTTAGGGAGGAGTCTAAATTTAGTTAAGTTCTTAGTTACAAGAGAATAACTACCAATGACTTCACTGTGACTAGAAATTTAAATCATTCAAAGGGAAGTACTATACCAGTACTCAAAACCACATTTGAAGTTGGTGTATTTGCAACAATTCAATGTTAGCACAACTCTGCCCTACAACCGACAAATACGGCAATTGGTTTACTAAAGAAAAAAGTCCGAAAAAGTTTGATTTATAGCATCAATTGTCATAATGGAAGGAGTGTATTAGCCTCCTTGTATCATTATCATCGAGAAATGAATCACTTTTAAACGTATTATGTACTATTGTTGTTATAATATGCTCAGAAGGGGCTCATTTTAGATCTCCACTAAAATTAAAGTATTATTTCTGAGATTAGAGTATTGATTAATTCAATATACAACTGTATTCTTTAACAAAAATTTAAAGTTTATAAAACTTGCCGACTTGGTGCAAAAGACTGCAAAGCTGAAGTCGCAGTGGGCAGGGCTCACTGAACCGATAGACTTTAGGATCCAAGTGTTGGAGTGGCGACCTCAAACCGGAAAGAGTAATGCAGGGAGGCCGCCGACTAGGTGGACCGATGACTTGGTGAAGGTTGCAGGCAATCGGTGGATGCAGGCAGCTCATAACCTCTCAAATGGCAAACATTAAAGGAAGCCTATGTCCGGCAGTTGACGTCTGTGGGCTGATATGATAATGATGATGAAAATGTAACTGGTTTAAATTAATGACAGAAACCTCCTTAATATAGGTTATTAAATTAATCTAATTAGTAATTACTACATGTAACAGTTCATTTCTAACAACACTGCATAATTATGACTCATCATATGTCATTACAGAGCAATAATCGTCAAGAGACAACTGGCATAAAAAACTTATTAAAATACAATGTGCAAATAGAACACCATCAGGAAACTTCATACTGGCTAAGAAAACATTACATGCTGTTATTGCGTGGAAAGTTAAAATAACAATAAATTGAACTACAGATAAATTAGCTAGGAGTCGTTTTTGAATTTGTAGTAGTGTTTGTACACACGGTGACTAAAACCGGAATAAACCACTTCACGCTAGCTACCACATGCATTGCACTCTTGCATCAGTCATTTATAAGGAGAGTTAGAAGTTAGTTACATAAATTATGTTTAATATGTATAAGATACTACATTATACATATTAGAAAACATATTAAAAACTATATATACTATATTATACATATTAAAATTAAATAATTTATTATAGGTATAATATATATAACTACCTACAAAAATTAAAGAAATATAAAATTATTTGTTTATTTATCTGCTGACCCTACACTACTAAAAATGCAAAAACATCTCCAAGATGATTCAGCTGTATTATACATGTATTTTCATGACATGGGTCCCAGTCAAGACAACATCTTGATGTACACCCTACAGTATAAGTAGTCATCATCATTCATCATTTCCGCCCATAGCTGTCCACTGCTGAACATAGGTCTCTCCAATCAAATTCCAGCGAACTGTCCAATCGACCGGTCCATAGCCACCTGCATCCAGTGAGACCCAGCAATCCTCACCAGATTGTCGGTCCATCTTGCAGGTGGCCGTCCCACAAAGTAGAGCAAGGATAGGCTTCCAACTAGTTGGACATAGAGAGTCATGGCTAAATCAACATGATCTCCAGTACATATTTAGCCCCATAAAAGTGACACAGACATCCCCTAATTAGTAGGGGGAATAAATAAATAAATATTGGATCCAAAATGCTAAGCCAGCAAAAACAAACTGTTCATTATGGTATTCTTTTCTATATCTTTAAGATATCATACAGGTATACAAAACATTGATGTAATTCATATTATGTAAATTATTTAGTGAAACTTATCCCAACATGGCAATTTATAAGTCTAAATAATCTATGAGTATAAATCATGACAATTAAAAAAAACATTAGATATCTGGTTTTTGTTTAAATCCATGATTCAATCAAATTTACTCAAATGTTTGAATTATAGTGTTTTTATAAAAGTTGTATACTGGATAAAATACACACAGTGAGTGTGCCAAGTATTTGATTACTAAATATAGAATAATTTAAAACATAATTTGGTAAATATGTATATTATGGACCCATGTGCTTATTGACTTGAAATAATTTTTAATCAATAGAGGACCCATGGCTTTCGTGTATTTTAAAAGTCATATTTGGGGGAATTCAACCACCTTCAAGAAAAAAAAATTAAAATTCTTAGTGGTGGGTGTAAAAATCTTCATTATAGACAAAATAACACAATAAATGGCCAAAAATAAGTTTGACGACGAGCGAAGCAAAGAGGAGCATTAAGTTACTGTAGAAAATGCCACTAAATAATAATAAACAAGTCTCGATTGCCCCAAATGTGATTTTTAAAATACACTTTAGCCATGGGTCCTCTATCGATTAAAAATTATTTCAAGGCAATAAGCCCATGGGTCCATAATATGGATATTTACCCATAATTTTATCATATAATTCAAGTATGTTAAAAATGTTTTGGAAAATTTATGAAGTCTAATTCGAACACCTATTAAAGTGATTCTTGCTTATTTGTACACAATACTATCATGCATTCAAATAACTTACAGGGAAACAAAAACCCCTCTGTAAAGGCTTGATATTTAACACTCATCAATAGTAGGTCAATATAAGCGAATTGTAAGCGCATTTTGACACTTAGGTACATTGGCAAAATAGGACCTTATTAACAAAGATTAGTCATCAATAATCAAAATATTGCAGTCACCCGCGTTCTAATAGCTGTTTATTGCAGAAAAAGCGCAATAATCTTTCATTAAAATGTTATCGCCATTTTAATGTAATCCAACCGCATAGACGACAATCCCCAAAAAAATATAAATTAAAAACCTTCGAAGCGGAAAATGGCGTTAGAATTTTACGGTTAGAATCTTATAAGATAGTATTTAGACACACGTAAGTGGTCAATATCTAATGTTAAAACAAAATGACGATATATAATCAATAATTCACCAATTAAACAGATGAAAAGTAATAAATTTTACTTACATTTCTAATTATTGACAGCAACACACAAAACCAGAAAATTCACTGATAACAATGGCACCAACATAACATTTCACAATATTATGTACTTTAATTTATAGCTTATGTTGCAACCTTGTTTGCGTTTAATTCTACAGATTGCATGTGGAAATTGTAAGCAAAGCTTCATAAAAATTCCGAAAGCGTTCATAGGAGTATACGACCTAAAATATCGGGAGGGCCTACAACTTTTAGGGTAAGTGGAGGAGATCTGTTTGAGTCCAATGTTGATAACAAAACACAAAACATTACATAAGTATTCTAACTCAAAGCTATGTGTCTAATCCCCTTCCTATACCGTAAATGGTGTGACTAGATAACTTCTATATTGATTTATGTTTGCAGGCAAGATAGTTATCAAAACGTTCGAATTTTGTGAGTCTTGTTATGGTTTACCAAATAAAAATAGTAAAACATGTAAGAAAACGTATATTCTTTAATTAAGTTAGGAAAAAATAGGCAATTTCTACCTACCCGAAAGGTGGAGTCAAAAAACAAGAAAAGGAGTGAATAGAGACAAAATGCTAATATTGACAAACTCCTTCAAATATATTAATTACTAGCTTTTGACCGCGGCTCCGCCCGCGTGAATGTCGATTTTCTGCAACATGGGAAATCCCAATACAATGATAGATTTATGTAAAAAACAATAACCATTTTTTACTTGATCTCTCGTACCTTAGCGGCGGCTACTAAAACAGGGACCAAGCTGTATTTTCAATACCACTGGACCGATTTTGATGGAATATGCCGCAATAATTAAGTCGGAATAGCACCACTTTTAAAACTGTAATAATTTAATCAAAATCTACCCCCTATTTTTTGCGTGAAGCTCGAACAAACAAACAAACAATGACGGATTCGGTTTCAGGAGGACTTAATCAAGCGAACTGAGTAGTTTGTTTTTAAATATCTTTGATTTTTGAAAATTTGACATTTAACAATTTTATAATAGTATTAGCTTTTGCCCGCGGCTCCGCCCGCGTGAATGTCGGTTTTCCGCAACATAGGAAATCCTAATATAATAATAGATTTATATAATAAACAAAGAACCACTTTTACTTGACCTCTCGTACCGAAGCGGCGGCTACTAAAACAGGGATCAAGGGACCGATTTTGATGAAACATGCCTGTTGGGTCATATCCCGTTGGATCATATCTGCAGCTTTCTATTGCGGGAACAATAATTAAAAGGCACTA
>WUAW01038316.1:14888-27391 GCA_017165845.1 Thaumetopoea pityocampa | reverse complement strand
CTTTAAGATTGTAAGTTTGATCACAGTCTATCCGCTGGTTTTTGCCTGAAACCCGGACAAACAAACAAACATCGATAAATTTGACTTCATAAGCCCTTAATTAGGCGATCTGAGTAATTCGTTTTTAAATATTTTTGATTTTTGAAAATTTGACATTTAACAATTTTATAATAGTATAGACTAGTACCTTGGTAACTTAATTGTGCTGGGCACGACTCGCGACAAAATGAAGGTCGTGAGTTTGATCCCGGTCCCGTACCACTGAATTACTTCAGATTCACTTACTGTCTATATTATTGACACCAGATATATAGACAAAAGAGAAAGAAAAATTTTAGATATGTGAAATCTGATAGGTTTCACATAACTAACATTAAACTTAAAATTTTTAATATTAAATTTAAATAAATAAAAAATAATTGTTTTTAAATTTTTAAAATTTTTCAATCCGTACTAGGCCAGCATAACTGATTTGGGAAGATAATGTTTTTAACGTAATCAAAATTAAGACAGTCATTTATCACTTAGATTATCCTTGGGGATGATTTTAACAAAGACTTGTAGGTCGTTTAAGATAATGAGAAGGTAGGTAGATGGCATGTTTCCATTTTTCCGTTTTTCAATTTTCAAAATTCATCGACTTCGAATCGAAATGTGTTTTTGACTACTGGAATAGTGCTACTCTCAGAATAAAATTTAAGATTTTCAAGATTTAAATTTCTAATAGTAGTAAAGTCATCTTCGACCACTGGCGATCAATATGGACCACTTTGTGTAACAACGATGAATTTGAAATGTACATAAATTTAAAATACGGGAACGGGATCGAACCTACAACCTTTGGATCGCGAGTTGTATTTAGTTTCATTAGACCACCAAGGTACCGGTGATATTATGAAGTATAAAAGTGATATTCTAGTGATATCAACCCGCACTAGGCCAGCGTGCTAGCGGACTTTCAGCCGTCGTAGGATGTTGCCTGTGGGTATCGGAGAGGACATCCCATCACCCGAACAGCAGTAGCTCGTGACGAGAGAGCGCAGCGTCCGGCAAACCCCCATAGAGGAAAGGAGTCAGAAGGACTTCCTCGGAGAGCCTTAGGCTCTCCGTAGGAGCTTTCGGTAGAAAAGAGGGAGTGATCCCTCCCTGAAAGCAGAGGCCCGTGAGCGATCACGGCCAAGCCTGTCCGAATCGCGGAAGATTGCTCGCACGGTTCCCGCGCTGGGGCGCAAGGTTCAAGGCGTACGCCGCACAGTTTTTAGTGGGTGCAATTCTCACATAACCGTCGTGCTTTGCCCTCCGCGCGGCGGTATGGGTCAGCCATTTTACATGCGTAAAAAAAGTCCAGCGTCTACGGCCTAATCCCCCTTCTGATAACTGACGGTCCGTGCCTCTCTGTTGGGAACGATAATGAACTGGTGATTAATATCACTTATTACACTTACTAATATCGTTCAATTTTAATGTAAAGTCAGACGGGGCCTTGCAAAATTTAGACAGGTCGGCGTTATGTAAATGTATCTGAATTAAGTAAATTGGTAACTAAACACTCCGCTAAGAATAATAATGGACCAGTTTACCGCAAAGTGCTTTGCTGTGTCACCATTCATCATCCGACCTAACAACTACATTAATATTAAGACGGATTGCGTTTTGTTCGCCCGCTCGCACCTAGCCCCGCTCCGCTCCGTTATTATCAGTTTGACAGCTCCTACGGGATGAGATATCGCTACACTTTAATGGAGCACGTTTTTTGGAGATTACTAATCGTGAATAAGAGAATTGGCTTAGAAAAATTTTAGACGAGATTAAAATGAGCTATGTGACACAACGGACGATAATGCCCTTATACCTATTTACGTTTTGCCCGAATGAAAGTAAAATGATTATAAATCAGAAATATACATCGCTATGTTGTTATTCAATCAAAATTCACTGCGATCTCCAAGACGCCTGCTAAACGTGGAGATTATAGCAACCCCGCCTTTTTAAGGAGGACGTCTGGTGAAGCGCCATAGCAGGCATATTCCTATAATATTGATGAGAACACTTATATTTGGTGCAGAGCCCACTTATCAGGGATTTGCTCAAGTGCCATCAAAGGTGTCATAGGTACAGTTTAGTAATTGGCGCCGAATGCACCCCCACTTATCATATACCCATACGAGTGGTCAACTGCGTCGGACGTGCGATGTCGCTGCGCGCGCGCCCTTGGAAGGACATTGGTGCCGATTCGGATCATATACTACCCAGAGATACCATCTACGAGGTCTTGGGCGATGAACAGGTGAGTGGACATTTTATTCCTGTACCGTGGACGTGAAATAAATGTTCTCTATTAATTGATAATTGAATTACAAACCCGCACGCGAGTGCATTTGGTGGTTGGCTATTTACACGCCCCACCAAGGTCCATGTCCTATAGTGGATTTCCATGAGCTGATGATGACGCTGACCCATTTATTTTGTTGTACGTAACAAATAATCGTCATTATTTTTTATTTCTTATTTATTTATGTGTAGAATAACAGTATTACATACATCACTCACGCATGTCACCTTTCATAAATACATCACACAAAATACTAAATACAAGCATCGCCGCGCGATACACCTTGTACTAGTGTATTTATAACGCTACACTGTGGGTAGTTTCGCTCGAGTCTTCGCTGCTCGAGCGCAGGACACCGGCCCACCGCTCTCACTACGAGTTACTTGCAGTGCGACCACGAAGTAAAGTGCACGCCTCACTCCGCCGCATCTCCGTCTCTCGTACAGTAATTTTTTAGTCAACTAATGTAGGTGAATATAATGGGCATTTATTTTTGGGGAACTTTCCAATATATGACATAAAAGCGTACTATAAATATTATATGTTTTTTATACTACGATGGTGACAAACAAGATTACGGCCAGCCTGATGGTAAGCGGTTACAGCAACATGTGGACGTCTGTAACATCGGGAGTATCACATGCGCTGTGCAGACTCTTTTCTCAAACGACGATTTCAACATTTATTATTGTATGAAAAAAAAAAGGATAAAAAGTGTTACCTATTTAAAATTTAAACTTTCTTTGCTGATTATACCTCTGCTATGAAAGGACGTAATTGACATCACGTTCATGCTTAAGAGGCGTCTTAGAGATTGCAGTAGATGTTCCTTAAATCACAGGATATTACTGCTCACTATCCTGGTGAACATCTCAGTCGGTACACAAAGTATCCATTCATCATTAGCCTGGATATATTTATTTCTGGATATAGGAAGTCCAAAGCTCCAAATCAAGAATATTTTTTTTCTATTTTGCATCCTATCTAACATTAACCTGTAACTCCATTCAGTCTAAAGAATTGTAAACATCTATAGTCTACAAAAGAAAAAATATCCAACACACACAAGGGTGAAGTAAAGCAAGAGAACTCAAATAAAACAAAAGCCAAAATTAAGCTTATTTTGGAATGTGGTGTTAAAAACGTAAGAGTTAACCATGCACGCTGGTATTCTGTAAATGCCAAGGAAGGAATTGTAAAAAAAGAGCGTGATTTCACGCTTAGATGACGTGATACAATAAATTGAAATTGAATCAGCTAAACGAAATGTCGTCAGAACAATGCACCATTTTAACAAGCTGTTGCTTATTTCGTGAACCGGCCACTTCTCGAGACAGTCGTGCAACTATTCCTATAATAAACATATTGCCTTATTAATTTTCTCTCCCCATAAAGTCTGTAACTTAATAATTATAACTTAAGTTGTACCAACTTCCTCCATTATGAAACTCTCCAAATGTTTACGTCACATATTTATTTATGCCCGTTAATGATGAATTGTATATATATTTGCTGTGTGGTGCCGGCATAATAATAGCGTTACTCCATCTCTTCCCGATGATGCTGTGAGAAGTAGCTAAAGGGGGTAAGGGCAATAGTCAACAGCGTAAACCTGTTGTTCAATCAAAATCTACTACGATCTCCAAGCCACCTGCCAAACGTAAAGTTTCTGCCAAGTCCCTCCTACATCTTCAACAGTGGACTTCATGGGTTGATAATAATGATGTGATATAAATTTATGAGTACTTGACACCTTATGTTCATATTTGCTTATTATTTTCACCAAAGCCTTTCTCATCTTTACATTCATATCTGTCTTGGAGTGTTCTTCTCCTATTTTTTCCAGCTTCCAGCTTTCCAGCTTCACAGATCATTTTGATACTAATAAACATACCCCCAGGATAAATTTATCTGGCATCAGAAAATGCAGGAATCTTTAACACGAAAGCAAAAACCATGGAACACATGTGGTGGCATGAATTGGCCGAAAAGCGAATAAATCTTTTGAGTTTGGCGTGCCCCTGACTGAATTTTATAGATTCTTCGACGTATTAATTTGTAGATTCATTGAAGCGACCTTTAGTAAACCTAGCATAAGAGGAGATTAGGGCATTAACAGCACAAAAGTCTCTGCAGGGTCGACGTGCTACACGGCAACTAGGCCTCGTCCCACAAAAGTCATATTAAAATAACGTCTATTTACCACATCTATAGTTGTCCTCTATTACGTCCTTGTAAGTAGGTTCTCAAGTTATTATTATTTTGCTTGACTTCTCCACTTTTCGTTTTATAATTATGATAGCCCTTTTTTAGCAGTAGAAATCTGCCTGCCCGCATTTACGCCGTACTGATATGATATGAGGCTCTCATCTACTAAAACACCATGGAATTTGTGCTTAGCACTCATTTATGGTGTAGGACGGGCGAGATGATTACAGGCCTCTTTTGGCTAATTTTCCAGCAACGGTAGCCCACGTGATCTCTTACCATTCTTCTTCATGCATTCGTACACGCACACACATACACACACACACAAACACACAAACACACACACACACACACACACACACACATACAGACATAATACTCAAATACGTGCCCTCAATAATAGTAAAGTATGCCTACCCTACCATTTCCGTGTGACTTTCTTCAATCGCTTCATCACACAATTCACGTCTACAATTTTGATACTGTAACTATTAAAGGTGTTTTTTATATCATTATGTTTTAATTTTGTAATTTGCGAGTAGGTGTATAAACTTTTGAATATACCAATCTGCGTTTAGCTCTCGCCCTTTGTTGACGCCTAAGATATATGTGCCGACTCCCCTAAACAGTTGAACAACTGATTCTATATTAAATACATTGGCTTGTTAACTTTCTCTCCGAATAAAGCCTATGCGTAACATAAGTTCAACTTCTCCCATTACGAAACTCTGAAAATGTTTACGTCACACATTATGAATCCCTATATTAGTTGAAAATTATTTGTCGCTGAAATAAACGAATCTTATGCGAAGTTGGTTGTGTATCGAGTGCCGTTGTATCGAGTGCTCGCGTTAGCATTCGAGCACGGGTCGAATGCGGCGCGAGATTGTTATCGCCGCTGTGCTCCGTTTCGGAGCGTCGAATAGCAACAAACGTGTATGTACATACGTGGAAAGATAGCGTACACAGATTGGATCGCTTGCAGTGTGAATATGAAAATTTCTTGTTACTATATGTTTTGAACAAATAATAAAACTATAAGACACATGTTGCTTGTTTAAAAATCTTAATTTGATGCCAGCGAATAAATAATTTTAATGATCTCGCCTATGATACTAGTACATACTCGTACTATATTAAAAACTGTAAATATTGTACTTACTCTAAACATAAACAAAATTTAAATTATAACCAATTTGAAAAATAATAATATTATCAGTGATGATTCTCAGATAAAATTTGACTGGTTTGGTATTAAAATTGTATCAATAATTGATTTGTTAAGATCACAAAAGTATTGACTGGAATTTCAAAAAAAACATTTTATGTCATCATCATCCACAATCCATATTTGTTCCCATTACATTGGCACGGACCTCTCCTAATCAGCTGGGGGGTATTAGGCCTAAGTCTTTAACGTTGGCCGAAAGCGGGTTGGTGGACTCCACAACCTGTTTTCCTTCTCCGTTGGAGTGCCAAAGGAGTACTATGTAAAACATAATAAACTTAAAATAACCCAATGGTTCGGGAGTGGAATCGAAATGCGATTTTCTGATCGAAAGTCGTGTTTAGCACTATTACACTACCGATGTACAATTTTATATCAGTTATAATTATTATATAGATACATACATACACTCACGCTGGTATCCCATGAGGGTAGGCAGAGACCACAGTTTGCCACATACTACGATCTTGACACACCTCTCTCGCCTCAACCACATCCATACATCTTCTCATACACTTTCGTTACAATTACAATTATTAAATAGATAAAAATTTAATTATGTCATATCAGTTGTTATTGTGTACTACAATCCTTTATTTTCTCAAAGCAATAAATTTATAATAATAATTATTAAATATGTCTGTTAAACTCAAAGAGGGTAGACACGAAACGCAATACACATTGTTTCTCCTCCCCTCGTTAGCAAACTCTATGGCATTTTTTGACGTCTGCGCCGGGGCGTCTCCAATGGCTGGAGTATCCCCCCCCCCACAATGAAGGCTTTCACTTCAAAAATTCGCCATCTAATGCATTCTATCCTCATTGAAATAAGAACGAAACTCGAATGAAGACTGTCCTCCGCAAATACTGAAAAAAAAATTCCCAGTTATATTTTCAGATTCGTGTTTGAATGGTCGTTCTTAAATTAATAGCGATAAAGTTCAGAACCGTTTGGATTTTTTAACAGAGATTGTTGTTTTTAGTTTCATGCGTGTATTCTATGTTATCTTACTTTTAAGATAAGTATCTGAAACCTCGTTGAGTTCGAAGTCCTTTATTTTTTTATATAAAGCTCTGACGGAAGTCAATACATTCATCAAATTCAGGAAACAAGATCCTTGTTATCCCTATATATTTATATCCTTCCATTTACTTTGATCCAATGTTATCTGAAAACATCGGATATTTGACAACTAGTGTTTTTTTTTATTTAAAATTTTCATAATCTATGAAAAGGAGTTTTGATGGCAACCCGAGTGAAGCACCAATTGAAGTTTTATTTTAACGTTTTATATTAGTTTATTGTGATGTTTATTTAATATATAAATTTGGTATTATTTTGTGTATTAATCGTCATTAATCTTGAACAATATTGAAACGTTCGAATAAAATTGTAACTAACATAGCAAAGTGATCGTATTTTTTCAAGGCAATATAGGCCTGCGGGAATTTTGTCTAGACAAAGTGGTATTCGTCGGGCTGACTTCAAAACTCCCAAAAAGCAATAAAATATGACACACCGATATTTTATTGTTAACTTGAAAAATGTTATATGACTTGAAAAGTTATATACACTAGACACTAGAGACTGGAAGAAATGGCGCGAATTCGGAGCCAACTGCCACTATAAAAAATAGAAGCAGAATCTATGAAAAGCGAGTTATGGCTCCCGCCCAACTCACGCATCAACTACAATTTTTTTTTTAGTCTTTTATATCGGTTTATTGTGATGTTTTGATATATAAATTTGGTGTTATTTCTAAAACTCGGAATTTTAGTTGAAACAGTCTTAGTTAATCTAAGAGTGTAATATATAATACATACTTGTAATTTTTTTATAATTTTTCTTTGTTTCTTGTAATTTTTTATAATGTGAATAAAAAATAAATAAAAATAAAACAAATACATACATATATACATGTTACATACATACGTACAGTCACGCCTTTTCCCCTGTTCCTCCTGTAGGGAATCGAACCCCGATCTCCTGCGTGATCGACGGCGATACTAACCACTATACTAACGAAGAATTGGGATAGGCAGATATAAAACTTTTACAAAATGACAAGTCACTGTCGAATTCAACCACCAAATTAAATAATAAAGTCAAACGAAGGTTTATATCCTTGGGTACTAAACCCCATACCACGTGTCATACAACATTCCAATCTCACCCCATTTCCAAAAACCAAAGAGACCCGTTTTATAATATTTCAGTGAACACAATGCGCCCCTAAGGGTTTTAAACTAAGGGCGGTGTAACACCTGCTTATATCCGCTCGCCCTTAGGGCCGAGACAATATTGCCAGATTGAGGATTTTACGGGATTTTTGGGAATAAATTGTGTGCGAACTAAAAATAATATATATTGATCAGCTGGGAAATTTTTTGGGAAAAGAAAATGTATCGCAATGTAATATAATGTATGTATCGCCAAGTTCGTAGCACCCTTAATCGACTAAAGTGTATGAAAAGATGTATGGATGTGGATGAGGCGAGAGAGCTGTGTCAGGATCGTAGTATATGGCAAACTGTGGTCTCTGCCTACCCTTGTGGCATACCGGCGTGAGTGTATGTATGTAAAATGTATCGGTCTGGTTAATCTTTGTGAGATTGCAGATCCATGAATTTACTAAAATAAGGAAAATATTATACTTAAAAGTGATCGATCACAATCACAACTTTAATTCACTTAAGATTAACGATACTGCTGTGTGGCGCTGGCATAATAATAGCGTCACTCCAGCTCTTCCCGCAGATGCTTTGAGAACCAGCTGAGAGATGCACCAAGACAATGGGCAGCGGCATCATCCTGTTTTATTCAAAATAATCGCCTGCCAAGCGTGCAGATTATGGCAGATCCCTCCTTTTTAAGGAGAAGTTCCATGTCCTGCATGTGGACTTCCACGGGCTGATTATGATGTCAACGAGAATAAAAAAGGATTCTAACAATACCACACATATCAAAATTGGCTCAGCATAAATCATTTAATAGATTATCGTGATTGAAAGAAACATACATAGAAACACACTTGAATCCAAGAAACAATAAACCTCTCAGTTAAATTAAAAAAGAAGTACTTTATATTACTTGCAATGGAGTATTGGAGAATAGTTCATCATAAGCTTCATTGAACTCTACTATTCAACACAGTCTTTCTAGATGAAAGGGGAGATTTCGCATAAATAACACAATGTTAAAATCAAGTTATTTGATGAGCGTAATGCTAGTAATAAATGGTTTTTGACTATAGGTTTCTGAAGAAAACTGAAGCCCACCCGGAGAATAATGGAAATAACTAAACTCGAACTTGCCCTTTGAGAGGAATCTACATCGAGGAAATTGATTGATAATGGTTAAACCTCTGAAAGGGTTTATCAATATTTTGTATTAGAACAATTCAATGCAACAATCATCATCATTAGTCCGTTGAAACCCACAGCTGAAAATTGGCCATCTCCTTAAAAGGGAATGATATGCGATAATCTCCACGCTAGCAGGTGTCTTAAAAATCGCAGTAGATTTTGATTGAATAACAGGATAACGCTGCTGTCCTGTGTACCCTGGCACATCCTCCAGCTGGTTCTCACAGCATTCACCGAAAGAGATGGAGTGACGCTATTATTATGCTGGCGCCACACATCAATCGTCATGATATTGATCACAACAGCCCGCACTCGTCCACTGCTGGACATAGGCCTCCTCTAATGATCGCCACACTGAGCTGCTATAAGCCGCCTGCATCCAGCGATTGCTCGCAATAACGCATTGTTACAGCAATAATACGCTGTTATATAACGCAGTAACTCGTTGTTTTTTCCGTTCCAATAATGTCTAATTACGTTATTTCAGATTTAATTTTATGACTATTTTAGGAAATTTCGTTCGATATATCTAGCAACCCTGAATCGAACCCTTATTTTTGCAATAAATTAGAAACCACATTCGACGTATAGATCCGTACCTGCCCGAGTAAGACCTTTTCAATTAGTGGGCTCCTTTCGTAACAACAATTTGTAGTAGGCGTCCGTCGGCACAATATCAGCTATTGACATGTTGTTTATCTACACAGGTACATACATTATACATCTACACCACAAAAACAGATACACACATACACACATATGCACGGACGCATGCATGCACGCTCGCACACACGCGCACACACACGCACGCACGCATACACACGCGCGCACACACGCACACACACGCGCGCGCGCACACACACACACACACACACACACACACGCACACACACGCGCACACGCACGCACGCACACACGCGCGCGCACACAGAATACCAAATATTAATTAATCTATGATCTAATTAAGGTCGCGGGTAATTAGTAGATGCAGTTGGCTTATAGCCACCCGGCGTGGTGATCACTACAGTAGGCTTACGTCCAGCGGTAAACGTGCGTGGTCTGGTGAAATGAAGTCGGTATGTATTCGTATCGGACCGATGAACCATTTGATTTTAGCCACATGTGTTTTATAAAACGGACGTAGCGGATGGACTTCGAGCCCACCTTTGAGTTAGTGGCCACCAGGTCCGTGTGCATCTGCAAAAGATTTACATGTACATAGATACATACATTCACGCCTTTTTCTCTGGCTCTCCGGTGAGGAATCGAACCCCGGTCTCCCGCGTGACAGGCAGGGATACTGACCACTATACTACCGAAGAATTAAGATAGGCATCTTTCCGCTTACTACAAATGTTTGATGTAGCAAAGTATTAAGTAGCTATTCATAGCCCACTTTTCGCCCCCACGGGAAACGAGACTTGTCTGGTGGCGAACCAAGTCGCCGCCATTTTTATGAGATTCAAACTTGTTGAAGTTCCTCCTTGTGTTCCTACTGACATAGTGGCCAGGAAAGGAAAGAGGGTGAGGTAGGAAAGATTTATTGAACAAGGAATATGAAATTTGGAAAAAAGACTATACGATAGGATATAGGACACTACTATCTCGGAAGGAGTAAGAAGAGACAGTAGTAGCTCGGGGGGCCGGGGTCGCTTACGCGTATACTATTACGGCCCGGCCAAGACTTCGTGCGACTTGCGACAGCGGCAACGGCGAGCGGCGGGCGGCCGAAACAAATGTATCGCGACTAACGTGCCGTGCCACGCCCTGCCGCTGCCGGCGATAACGTGCGTCGTAGCACGGCACGTTAGTCGCGATACGTTTGTTCCGGCCGCCCGCCGCTCGCCGTTGCCGCTGTCGCAAGTCGCACGAAGTCGTGGCCGGGCCGTTATACTACTACTACTATTTGCCGGACAGGCTGAAAGACTAAGTACTCCCTGACCTGTAGATAGATTCACATGTAGATGCTCAAATATGGCGATTTTCGATTCTTTAGTATATTAATATATTCTCAACTATATTATTATATATTAATCTAAACCTAAAGTCACATTGGTACTCCATAGGACAGGCAGAGGCCACAGTTCGCCACATGTTACAGTTCTATTGCCTCTTTTACATTCATACATTTTTTTCATACTGTTTCATCGATTCAAAAAATCGAAAATCACACCAAATGACACACAAATATTATTAATACTCCGAATATTTATTTCTTAATGTCAGCCAAAATGGCGCTTCGTCCATTTTCCTTTTCATCGTAGATTTGTATAAATCGGATAGTGCATTGGTGGTGTAGTGGTTTAGACATGGCTTACGGTCGAAGGGTCGTGGGTTCGAATACCGGTCCCGTACCACTGAGTTATTATTTGTAATTCATTTACGGTCTATATTGTAGACACCAAATGTACTTAACGGAGAAGGAAAACTTCGTGAGGAAACCTGCATACCCGCATGGGTGTATGAAGTCTACCAACCCGCACTAGGCCAGCGCGGTAAACTACGGCCTAATCCCCCTCCTGATCAGGGGAGGTCCGTGCCCTTGTAGTGGGGACGATATGGACTGAGGATGATGATGATAATGTATAAATATCATTTTTGGCTAATTCCCTTTCCATTATACTGTTAGTCATTTAATCAGTAAGTAAACACTCTCGGTTACTTACGTTTACAACATCTCTGCACACCCTACGAAGATAAAAACACCGGGATTAAGTTATCGGGCCCGGCCAGTCTGACCCGGCCATATCCCCGATACTGTCTAACGGACAGCCCAGAGTTATTTGCGCTGCCATTTTGAATTTTATTACGCATTTACATGATGGTAATCTACTACCACTGACGTAAGTGTCCTTGTCTTCGGGCACCTTACTTTTTCTGTTTTTTTTTTATCTTCGCAACTTTGTTTTTCCTCAGATTTAGGTATGTTTTTGTATTGTCTGGATCGCAAACATTAAACCTCTTCCTCAACTCGAGTTAGGCGTCCAATAGAATTCTAAAATGAACCGCTTTATAATAAAATATTTGATTTCCTGTGTTCTTATTCTATCACTGGCAGAATCCATTTGATGAATGCCATAATGAAAAATAAAAAAGTCTCTAATTAGGACTAAATAGAAATACGAAGGGAATTATTATTCTCTGCCATTTACGTCACGGCTATGGGCATATAAAATGTTTTAGCCTCTTTTTGACAAAGAGAAATTCTTAAATCGCTCTAGCGTAAGTGGCCTGGGTAGAGCGTATTAGACTTTACCGAGTAAAGAATTCTGTTATGGCTTTCAGCGATACCAACTCTTATTAATAGTTGTGCTTTGTAAGTTGTACTTGTGTTCTTGTACTTAATATTACTTGTGCCTCGGTAGAAAA
>WUAW01038316.1:0-14814 GCA_017165845.1 Thaumetopoea pityocampa | reverse complement strand
AAGAATGGGCTTCTGGGTTCACAACCACAGTCCAGCAGTAGCGGTACAGGTCAGCGTTAGCGAAACGTCAAATCACCGCACTAGATCAGCGGAGCGGTAGATCCCCAGCGGGATATTAATTTTCAATTTAAAATTAAACGGAGCTTTTCTTAATCTCGAAGCGTAGCAGAGTGACAGAGCGTACGAGTATCAATGATAATAACAATCGCGCTAAATGTAGGTAGGCGTTAAAAACAGTTAATTTTAGAGATGCGCGCGAGCGAATCGTAAAACGTTTCTATTTTTTATATTAAGATGAAGGGTTGAGTATATCAGTGACGTTAAATCTAGGTACAACGTTACAAAGCATATATTATCTATCAATTCTGGACCCACTGAAATAATTTCGATCTATCCGCAAATGGATTCTTATCACAAAACTATCCGTTTCATGATTTAGTAAATATAGCTCTTCAGTATTCCTTGCTCAATAAACTTTTCCTACCTCATCCTCTTTTCTTTCTTCGCCACTAAGCGACGGGGAATGCAGTGAGGATCTTTAGCATTTTTGAACCTCATAAAAATGGCGGCGCCGTGGTTCGCCAACCGACTCGTCTCGATTCCCGCGGGAACGCAAAGTATGTTACAAATGGAAAGAGGTGGTCTCTGCCTGCTCGAATTCTCCGGTAGTATAGTGGTCAGTGTCCCCGCTTGTCACGCGGAAGCCGGTCTTCCGCGTGACAAGCGTTAAAATGTTTAAATCCCTGCCGGAGAGCCGAGAAAAAAGGCGTCACTGTATATATGTATATTCAATTTTGCTCACACACCACTGGGTTATTTCAAACTGATGAGTGACGGGGTCTATATTGTAGATACTAGCATGACCATATGGATGTGTGGAGTCTGACAACCCGCATTAGGCCAGCGTGATAAACTACGGCCTAATCCCCCTCCTAATTAGAGGAGGTCGGTACCCCTATAGTGGGGACGAATATGGACTGGAGATGATGTATTAAAATAATCACTTGGCTTAAAGGGCTCAGATACCATGCCATAAAATACATAAAAAAATATGCATATTTACCATCTACACTTCAACATATGCCAGCCAAACAAAAAAAATCCTAATCCATGTCAGAAATCACCCAAAACTGCTCGTTTTGTGTAATCGTTTTTTCTTTTATCGTCAGCCTATGTGCTCCCATTACAGGGACAAAGGCCTTTTCTTGTAAGTGCCTTTTCTTTAGGAATTTTATCAACTGAAATTTTTTCGTCCGTTTTAAATGGAAAGAAATAAATATTCATCTCATGAAAATGTATAAACATTTTTTGAGACAACATAGTATCCAGCATCCCAGCCGCTATCAAACAGGCTAAATTTCGAGAAGCCTGAAGGAACCTGGTGCAGAAACTTGATCGTGGTGATAATATTCCTCCTCAGTCATGAGGAATCGTCGATGAAGAAACAGACCCGCATACATACCCATATTTACCCGCATAAAACTCACTTATAGTCTAAATTACCCGACATCGGGTAAAAGTACCAGTTTACAAATAACTAGCTTTTTCCCGCAGCTCCGCCCGCGTGAATGTCCGTTTTCCGCTACATGAAAAATCCTGACGCAATCATATATTTATATAAAAAGCCAAAGAATCACTTTCACTTGACCCCTCGTATCTTAACGGCGACTACTAAAACAGGGATCAAGCTATATCTTCATTTCTACTGATTCGATTTAGATGAAACATGCCGCCATATTTATCTCGGAATAATATGTACTGTAGCGACACATTGGTGCCGATTCTATTGTACAGAACTAAACTAAATTTGGTCCCTCTCTGTCTTTTTCTAAGTTCAAACGCCAAAATGAGATAGCAAAAATTTATAGCGAGTACCAACCTACGTTTCTGTCAAACCGTTCAAATAAATGTTGCGTTTTTGCATATCTTTAGTCCGTGCGTTCCGAAATCGGGTCTAAATCTTTTAATTTTGACGTTCCTAAACGAAACTGACATCACCAAAATTGTAGCTATCTCGTTTTGGCGTTTGACATTAGAAAAAGATAGTGAGGGACCAAATTTAGTTATGTTCTGTTACAACAGAATCGGCACCATTGTGTGTAATTCGATTTTGCTTACTACACAAAACATTGTAACCGGGCGACTGGACGCGTTCTCACGCCAGTCGCCCCCCGCCAACCGTATCGTCAGGTCAAATAAACGGTAGCCATGGAGTCGAAATATTTCACCATAAAGGCTCCTTCCAAAGCTCATAAGATTGGTAAAGTACCTTTAAGACTGTAATAGTTTAACCAAAATATACCCTCTGGTTTTTACGTGAAGCCCGAACAAACAAACATCAACGGATTTAGTTACAGTAGCCCTTAATTAGTTGATCTGAGTAATTGTTTTTAAATATCATTGATTTTTGAAAATTTGACATTTAACAATTTTATAATAGTATAGATAGATAACTAATGGTTAAAATGGATAACATAACTACTAATTTTGAAAATCATATGATAGTTTTAAATATTAGCGAGCACAATTTAAATGATGTATATGTTCTAGTATATCGCTAATATGATTGATAATAAATGGTTGGGTGGCGCCGGCATAATAATAGCGTCACTCCATATCTTCCCGTGGGTGATGTGAGAACCAGCGAGGTGATGCACCAGGGTAATGGTCACCAGCGTTATCCTGTTATTCAATCAAAATCTACTGCGTTCTCCAAGACATCTGGCAAGCGTGGAGATTATCGCAAATCCCTCCCTTTTAAGGAGGTGGCCTATTTCCAGTTATGGGTTTCAAAGGGCCGATGATTGTATTGTTCTAATACAAAAGTAAGGAGGCCCGCATCCAGTGTTGAATTCCCACGGGCTAATGATAATGATAATGATTTATATTAATCAAATAGGTTGAGAACCAAGGATCACAAATATACTAGCTTTTGTCCGCGGCTCCGCCCGCGTGAATGTCGATTTTCCGCTACATGGGAAATCCCAAAACAATCACTGATTTATATAAAATGTCTTAGAACCACTTTTATTTGACCTCTCGTACCTTACGGGCGGCTACTAAAAGAGGGATCAAGCTGTATCTTTAATTCTACTTTACCGATTTTGATGAAACATGTCGTAATATTTAAGGTGGAATAATATCTTTAAGACTGTAATAGTTTAATCAAAATCTATCTACTAGTTTTTACGTAAAGCCCGAATAAACAAACAAACATCGACAGATTCGGTTTCAGAAGCCTTTAATTAGTCGATCTACAAAGTACTCATTGTTTTTAAATATCTTTAATTTTTAAAAATTTGACATTTAACAATTTTATAATAGTATAGATAGATGACTAAAGCTTTTTCTATTTTGTCCCCTAGAAACGGCGATATAATCCTCATTAATTGTTTTTTTTTTCTATCTCTATCTAGAAATCTCCAAACTTTTATGGCTTGTAAACTACTTGCCTTTTTTTCGTTTTAAGTAAATCCCTATTTAGCTCATACAGAATTTCTGCAAATTCATCAACTTCTAATGTATTTTTGAGAGCCGGTATATTGCTAGTCACTCAGTTTGCAGTTTGACTTTCTAGATCATAAATACACATCTATAAACAAGAAAATCAAACTGATACAAACTGCTGCTTTGTATGTTGTTTTTAAAAAGAGATCAGTATCGCTATGGCTATAACAGTTCATAATATTTATAAAAATATTAGAAAAAAAATATTATAGAGAAGCAACGTAAATACACAAAACTGACGACCCAAAAAAATATTTGAGCGTAACGATATCTAAGTCCGTAGTTGAACGGTGCGTGTCCAAAGTTCAATACGACACGATAATATATAATAATAATACAGTTATTATAGACAGCTATATTTTTCTACAAGTACAACTGTAAGCAATTTTTTTTATATTCAAATTATTTTCTACATCTTTGCCTAGGGATAGTGTTGTTTTTTTTTTAATTATCTATCTCTAACTGAAAATAGCCAGTTAGATTCTTATATCAAATTATTCTAGTGCTTTTATAATACAATAAAATTGTGCTTGATACATCATCATCTTGATTGATCCCCATTCCATATTCGTCCCCACTACAGGGGCATGGACATCCCCTGATCAGGAGGGGGATTACGACGTAGTCTACCGCGCTGGCCTAGTGCAGCTTAGTAGACTTCACAAACCCATGCGAGCATGCAGGTTTCCTCACGAAGTTCCTTTTCCGTTAAGTGTATTGGTGTCTACAATGTAGACCGTACATGAATTACAAATAATAACTCAGTGGTACGGGACCGGGAACGAACCCACGACCATTCGATCGTAAGCCATGTCAAACACCACTACACCACCAATGCGCATGTGCTTGATTATATAATAAATATTGATGAATGTTTTTAACGATATTCATAATCTATTGCACTAATTTTTAGTAAATGTGTAATATTTTCCTAGCATATCGATAAAATATTTTTTTTATATAATTTTCTGTCTTTGAACAGTTTCTGAAAGTTATAATGGAGATATAATCCCTTATCCATTTAAAAGCCAAATCGTTTTTTGGATATTTTTTTCTGTGTGGTATCTTGTACAACAATCACGCGAAAACTATTAGACAAATTCTGGTAGTTTTCACAAATTTATTAATCATGATTACTAGGAAGTCAAAGTTCATATTCCCAATGAATTTGAAGTAGATTAAGTTGGTAGTCCGCTTCTGAAAACTGTTCGATTTTGGCTTACATATCCTCACCAGCGCCAGTCAGCTCTACTTAGGGTGGCACCGAGGCCTTGCTTCAAAGACTGCCACATTAAGTTAAAATAACTGCAGTCCTGTGTGTATCTATTACAATGGATAATTATTTAAATACTAGTTTTATTCTATCAATTTTTTTTAATAAAACTTTGAGTACAATTTTTTTTCATTATCGAATAAATAAATGTGCATCAACACAGCCCCTTGGAAGAAAACATAGGTAGATCGTTTATCTATACTTCTATGACCAAATCTATCTTCTGAAACCAAATTCATCGATGTTTATTTGTTTGTTCGAGTTTCATACAAAAACAAGCTAGTAAATTTTGGTCAAACTATTAAGGTCTTATAGGTACTATTCTGACTTTAATGCTGAGGTATGTTTCATCAAAATCGGTCCAGTAGAATTGAAGATACAGCTTGATCTCTGTTTTATTAGCAGCCGTTAAGATATGAGAGCTCAAGTAAAACTGGCTATTAGGTTTTTTTATATAAATCTACGATTTTTTTCGGAATTTCCCATGTAGCGGAAAACCGATATCCAAGCGGGCGGAGCCACAAGCAAAAGCTAGTGGTTTATACAATCCGTTAAATGATATTCTATCTGATCAAGGATAAAAATATCGTGTGACAATGTTATCGAGCTAAATGTCGGTGGCAAGCGTAGGCGTCCCGACTGATTCCGTGCAAGAGGTGCTGCGACCGGTCCCGCTGGTGTCGGGTTTCGATCGGTCCCGCGCCTTAGACGAATTTGTCGTGCACCACTTAGTTCTTTGACCTATAAAAATATAAGGCGACATATCGCTGCTCTAGTTCAATAAATAAAAAATGTCTTTTTATTCATATTTTTTTTAGGTTTTTACTACATATAACTAATTTAGCTGCTGAAATTTAAATATGATTGGTATAATTATAACTTTTATTGGCGTGTTTGGGAGATTCTTAATGCACTGGATAACTTGTCATAATCTTGAACTAAAACTATGTATATATATAACTCTATAAAAATATAGTTCATATCATTATACACGTCGCAGTACATATTTGTAAATACTAGGATTATATATCTATATTTAGATTATACCTATAGGACCCATGCAACACATACATATTTACTACTACTAGCTTTTGCTCCGCCCGCGTGAATGTTGGTTTTCCGCTACATGGGAAATCGCGAAATAATAATCGATTTATATATAAAAGTCTAAGAACCACTTTTACTTAACCTCTCGTACTTTAACGCCGGCTACTAAAACAGGGATCAAGATGCCTGTGCATGACCGATTTTTATGAAACATGCCGCAGTATTTAAGTCAGACCTGTAAGACTAATGGTTTAACCAAAATCTACCCGCTGGTTTTTGCGTAAAAACATCGACGGATTTGGTTTCAGAAGCTCTTAATTAGTCGATTTGAGTAGTTTGTTTTTAAATACCATTTTTAAAAATTTGACATTTAACAATTTGATATCAGTATAAATGGTGACCTACAACCGTAATCTGTAGGGAGTTTGAAAGAATATATTTATTTTGTTCGCAGTTGAAGGAACGTGTTCACTTGAATTCTCAAAATTGTCAGTCTTTGAATTCATCAACACTTCAGTTATCAGGTACTCTACTAGCATTGCTATACTGCCTACAGACGTCACAGATTGTTTTCCATTAAGCGCCTCGCATGGAGTTACCCCTCATCATCAGTTCATGGGTTTGTTGCCAATAATTATCGCTCTGGTAGATAATTTTATACATCCAGAAACTGCCAAATCCTTGATAAACTTTCTTTTATGGTATGTTGTCTTAAGACACATAAATAGAAAGAATAACACAGAAGTAGTGGTCTTGTGTTCTGTTTCAACGAGTACTGGGTTCAAATCCTATTAGGGACAAACTTTATGTGATTAGCACAAATATTTGTATCAAAGTCAAAGACGTATTTATTCTTGGATTATTTCAAATTCAGGTACTGTGTACATTGTAGACACCAATAGAACCTCAACGAAGAAGAAATCTTCGTGAGGAAACCTACATGCCCGCATGGGTGTGTGAAGTCCATATCCTACCAACTCAGACTATATCCTAATCCCCCTTTCTATTATGGGAGATACGTACCCTTGCAATGGAAACGAGTATGGACTTGGGATGATGAATAATATTAAATAACATATATCATAATTTGAACATTTTCATACACACTAATCTAGTCCCAAATTAGGATTCGCTTTATCTCGGGTACTAGACAACGATATACATACTTATGTTCGTAAATAATATACAAAATAAATAAATACTCTAAGATACCGATCCGGTCGCGCTGGAATTCGATTGGAGAGGCATATGTTCAACAGTGGACAGCTATGGGCTGAAATGATGATGACGATGATGACTCTAAAATAGACAATTACTCGGATACAAGCATTTGTGCTCATCACACAAAGTTTGGCCTTGGATTCGACCAGGGTTCAAACCCGGAGCTCATTGACACAGAAAACAGGGTCGCTGCCACTATACCAAATCAGTCGTCAAAATTATAATCATGACTTCCATAAGATAAACTTTAAGGTTTTTAGCCACGATAAAGATCTCGGACAGCTCTATAAAACGCTTGTTAGATATTTTGGCGTAAAAGTAACTACTAATATTGAGGAACTTGATGATTGGGCGAGTTGATAAAACTGCTTCGAAAAGCGAATCCCGACAAGTGGGGATTAATAAAAAAAGGGATCTCTGTATTAGTCTACTACGCCCGTAATAGTGGCATTTCTTTGGGTTTTAAATCATTCTGTATTTCATTTGACACTAAGTTTTGCTCACGTCTCCGCCCACGTGAATGTCAGTTTTCGGGCTATATGGAAAATCCTGAAATAATTATAGATTTAAAAAAAGTTCTACTCCATTCATACTTGAGCTCTCGTATCATAGTGACGGCTACCGAAACGGAGATCAGGCTATATCTTCAGTTCTACTGGACTAATTTGAATGAATCCTACTTCAGTAAATTAAATTGGGATAGTAGTTTTAAGACTGCAGTTGTATCATTAAAATCTGTAAGCTAGATTTTGTGTGAAGCTCGAATAAACTAACAAACTGACGCGAAAATGACATAGGATGATTTCATTTCAGTAGCTCCTAATTAGTCGATCTGTGTTAAATTTTTAAAATATCTTTAATATACATGTTCGTTAAACAATTTTATAATTGTATGGATTTTATATTGATCCATTTGGCATCCAACCACCAATATATTTTATTTATAAACTAGCTTTTCGCCGCGGCTCCGCCCGCGTGAATGTCGGTTTTCCGCTACATGGGAAATCCCGACACGATCATAGATTTATATTTAAAAATACAATAACCACTTTTACTTGACCTCTCGTACCTCAACGGCGGCAACTAAAACAGGGATCAAGCTGTATCTTTAATTCTACTGGACCGATTTTGATGAAACATGTCGCATTATTTAAGTTGGAACAGTATCTTTATGACTGTAATAGTTTAACCAAAATTTACCCCCTGGTTTTTGCGTGAAGTCCGAGCAAACAAACAAACATCGACGGATTTGATTTCAAAAACTCTTAATTAGTCGATCTGAATACTTTGTTTTTATATATCTTTAATTTTTGAAAATTTGACAACTAACAATTTTATAATAGTAAAAAATAGATAAATTACATTTCTAATAATATGAATTATATGAATTACAACCGCTAGATGTCGCTATAATAAAAAAAAATTGATCACCCGTGGGCGTAACGTCTGGCAAAGACATCTTTAGATTTTCATGCCGCAATAAATTTACTTCCTACTATGCCCGAAGAACTTTTAATTCAAAATACCTTCCACCTAGCGAGATCTATTACAAGAGACCGAAGTTTCAAAGTGTTAATTCAATTTGTCAATTCGAATTGACTTTTCTCGGACTTAAGTCTCCAAGGTCAATAATCCGTAGTGGGTACCTCAATTAAAATCTTTGTGCTTAATTAATTAAGGCCGTTAATCCCTATCCAAAGTAGACCGAGCTGAAGGAACAGACAGGTTCATATTCGCATCTACATTGAGGTATTGTATGTATTACCGTAAGATCTGGTAACATAACTGTTCTGATAAGTTACATAAAATTTGTATGTGATTATATATTTTATTTAACACTATCTGTTGCTATGGTTTGGTCATTTAAAAAAGATGAGTGAGATTCGAAATACGAAACGAATATACCAATATACCAGCAAATGTGGGTGGAATTAGCGAAGACGGCGACCAGGAAAAGTCTACCTTGATCAAATCAACAAATAGTTTTAAAAATGTCAATTTCGTAGCACCCTTAATCGACGAAAGCATATGAAAAGATGTATGGATGTGGACGGCGCGAGAAAGGTGTGTCAGGATCTTGATATGTGGCCTGTGGAACTGTGGTCTTTGCCTACCTTTATGGCATACCGACGTGAGTATACTAGTTCTCACATCCACTGGGAAATTACAATCCTCGTAAGTCCCCAACAAATCCTGCTAGCGATCAGCGTTGTTGAGACACCAACCGAGACCTAGTATTTATTTTATTTATTTATTCTTTATTGTACGCAAACGAGTAAATACATTTGTAAATAAAGAAAAAAGATGTGCGAAGGCGAGCTTAACTCCAAAATTAAGATACCTTCCAGCAAAACTTATAGTGTAAAAATATTTGAGATTAGAAGGAGAATAGGATCTAGTATACCAGGTACAGAAGCATACACAAACATACATATATACAAATACAGAAACACTAAAATACATACATACATATATCATTTTGAGAGAAAGTGCTTTTTAACTCTTTTTCTGAAAACACTCAGAGAAGTGCTATCCCGAATAGAATGAGGAAGTGAGTTCCATAGTCGGTTATTTTCCCTCCGAAACACAGAGATACAATTATTAATGTTAGTTTAGCGAAACGATGACCAACGGTGAAGTTGATGAAGACGTTGAGGATCACGTCTGAAAACCACCAGGTCGAAGTGTGGCAGGAGTGGCAGTATCGGACAAGCGAAAAACCTCCGACCACACGGGTGTTATGTCTGGCGGAGCCTGCACCGCCCCGACGGTAGATGTCGGGACGTTGTATATACGCTAAGTCGCTATCAAACTTCATTAGTGTGATTCAGACTTCTAAGTTAATGTCGTTACTTAAGTATTGTGCCATCTGTTGAGTATGTGTGGTACTATGTAGCGAAGTAAGTCTCTACAGTTAGCATACCAGCCGGGAATCGACCCGGGACTTTTCAATTCTCAGATTTAAGACGAGGCCTTATCCACTACGCACTAGTATTAGATTACAAATAATCTCACTAAAACAATAATAACCTGTGGGATCTGTACACGGGGCTTATCTACACTGAGCGGTTTGAACACAATCAGGATAGATACATTCATGTTTTACAACAACACATCAAACGCTGCTGCCAATTTTATGAAATTCAACTTTACTGCTTATAGCTAAAGTTGAGATTTGACTATTACATTTGTGTGTGAGATACAGTATTGCGTATTTGTGATATTCTGTGGACGTGTATTCCTTTGGATGGGTCCAATGGAATGGAACAGTAGTTCCAAGCGCCGTTTGTAGCCCCAAGCGACGATCTGTTGGAAGACAATGTATCGAATATTCAATTATCTTAGTACTTGGTCTTGTAAAAACTCCTTCGATAGAACAGCTGGCTGGTCCAGAGTATTTTATCAGTTAGAACCTAGGAATTCAGGCACTGCAAGACCCCGAATACAAGGCGAACTCACTTTGTCTCGTCTTCTAAGGTAATACCGAAATACATTTGTCTGCTCAAAAAACAAATTATGTATGAAAATTAAGTGAATATCCCAACTAAAGTACAGTGGTGATGTAGTGGTTATCGAGACGACTCATGATCGAAAGGTCGCGGGTTCGACCCGGTCCCGCACCATTGAGAGAAGGAAAATTTCGTGAGGAAACCTGGATGCCTGCCTGGGTGTGTGAAGTCTACCAATCCGCACTAGGTCAGCGCGGTAGACTACGGCCTAATCCCCTCCTGATCAGGATAAGTCCAAGCCCCTGTAGTGGGGACGAATATGGACTGGGATGAATGAATGAATGAATTCCAAGTAATTCTATAAAACAGCCCCTCTCTCAAGCGGAAATTATTGAGAAGCACAAATACTGAGTAACATCACAGAGACATATAAAATTGGTCACATTTTCAAGTAAATCCAGAGATTATGAAATATATCAGTGTCACAATTAGAGATGAAAACAAACCCTTTTACAACATTACGCAGAAAATTTTAAATTCATTCTTTGTTATGGCCGTTTGTAATCTTAATACTGGTATGTTCCAAAGGTTTCTGATAAGCCCTTCTATGATAAATTGGCATTATATATTTACTAAAATAATATGTATTTAGAGCCAGTATTGAATTCCATTCTCAAACATATCCCACACATACAATGACGCCTTTTTTTCTGCCTCTCCGGTGGGGAATCGAACCCCGGTCTTCCGCGTGATAGGCGACATACTGACTACTATATTATCGAAGAATTGGGGTAGGCAGAGACCACTTCTTTTCACTTGATACGGTCGTTTAATGTAGCAAATTGGCTATCCGTCGCCCACTTTTTACCCCGCGGAAAACAAGACGTGTTGGGTGGCGAATCACGGCGCCACTATTTTATAAGATTTCAAAAGTGTTAAAGTTGCTCATTGCGTTCTCAAGGCTTAGTGAAGGAAAGGAAAGGTGTATTGAGCAAGGGGTTTCGAATTTGAGAAAAGTACTATAGGATATAGGATACTATTAGGACCTTGAATAAGTTCTCATTGGTTTTTTTTACAAAATAAAAGCTTTATTTAAAACATAAGGAACAAAAGTATTTCATTTAAAGTATTGTCTATCACTAGAGATCACCTTCACCCATCTTTCTGGTAATAATTGTATTCCTCGTCGGAAAAACAATGTATCTTTTGAGGCTATCCATTCATGGATAGCCTCAAAAGATATAACGTTTAATAAAGAATGGCTTGATTCATCAAGCCATTTTCTACACGATTTTCTACGCTTTGGATTATCAAATGTATCCACTTTTCATCTCCAGTCACAATACAATGCAAAAACCTTTTCTCTTGTATCGTTGAAGCAGTAGTTCACACGTGAGAAAACGCCGTTCGACGTCTCTCGGCTTCAATTCATACGGTACCCAATGTCCTTGCTTCTGAATCATTCCTAACACTTTTAAATCTTTCGAAACTGTTAACTCATCTATTTGTAATATTTTTCCAAGTTCTTCAAGCCTCTGACATCGGTCTTGATCGAGAAATTCCTTCAATTCTTTGTCTTCAATCTTTTTCGGAGTACCAGAACGTTCTTTATCCTCAAGTTCAAATTCAATATTTTTGAATCATCGAAACCAGTCTCTACATGTCATATCCGACGGAGCATTGTCGCCGTAAATCTCTACAAGAATTCTGTGTGCATCAGCCTCAGATTTCTTTTGAAAAAAATAGTGTAATAAAATTCCCCGCAATTACACTTTATTTGGCATAAAAGTAGACATTTTAAAAACTAATAAAAATTACTTTGTTTATACTATAGTCAGCTATCATACACTGAAATTTAAGGTTAGATACAATACTTCCTTATAAGTGCGTTATCATTCAAAATTCAATGCATGAAGTATTACTACTGTCATCTATGTAGAAACAGCGAGAACTTATTCAATGCCCTAATACTATTTAGAAAGAAGGAGAAAGAGAGAGCAGTAGCTCGGGAGGCCGGGGTTGCTTACGTATGTACTTAAGTCTATTTGCCAGTCAAGCTAAAGGGCTATGTACTCCCTAATCTAAGATTAACTCCATTCTCAAACACATTAATACCCAATAAATAAGAATTTAATCCTCGCCGTAAACAAAGAAGGGAACCCAATAAGAAGTCGATGCGAAGTCGAGTTAGCGCCGAACGGTAGACCACGAAACTTTAGTTAATCCTCGCGAGATGAAAAAGTACAAAGGATCGGAATAAAAGCTGGCGGTGGATGGAATCGATCTCGGATGGAGTTCGAATACCAACTGTGACGTTAGTGGCGTGAGTTGTACGCTGGAGCGGGTTACGACGGGATTAGAATCCATGTAAAGTACAAAATTTTGAGGCTTTTTAAGTGCTTTTAAGCATGCAAATCTAACATTGTCACAATGAGGTACACTGGATGTTCTTAAACTAAGGACATTAAATGTAACCTAATTTTATCAGTGCTAATTTTATAATTATTAAATTTACCAAGTTAATTTAAGATTACTATAAGATCAGAAGAACGTTACTATAAAATCTTACTTGTTTTAAAGCATACTGAATGCATTAGAACAAGTAACATTACGGATATTGGCAGAAGTGTACCAAATTGGTCAAACGCCATAAACTAAAAAAGAAAAACAAGTAAGGTTATATACTAATCATATTTAAGTGTCTTATTTTTATCAGACCGATATTTATTAGGTATTAGCATCTTTACATTTTTACTATGTAATCTATTATCATAATCATTTTTATTCTCAAAAACTTTTGAATGAGCTGTCGTTATGGTTTCAGCCGACTCTTGCAATTTAACAACCTTCAAAACAGAAGGCTATCTTTTCAAAAAGCCGATAGTGCATTAGTGACTCCTCTGGTGTCCCAGATGTCTATAAGCCGAAATAATTGCTTACTATCATATTCATCATTATCATCAGCGACCCGTTGAAGTCCACTGCTGGATATATCCAGCAGTGGACTTATTATTATTATTAATGGCCTTTTCCTTAAAAGAAGGGATTTTCTGTAATCTCCACGCTTGGCAGGCGTATTGGAGACAGTAGGTTTTTGTTGAAAACAGGATAACAATTTAGAACATCCAGGAAATGCAAAAGAATGATATTGGTGCTCATTCAGTTGTAACAGAATTTAATTAAATTTAGTCCCTCCCTATCTTTTTCTAATGTCAAACGTGAAAACGAGATAGCTACAATTTTGGTGCTGTCAGTTTTGTTTAGATTATCGTCCAAATTAAAAAATTTAGACGCGATCTCGGAATACACGGACTAAAGATACGCAAAAACGCAACATTTCTTTGAACCGTTTGACAAAAACGTAGGTCGGTACTCGCTATAAATGTTTGCTATCTCGTTTTGGCGTTTGACATTAGAATAAGATAGAGAGGGACTAAATTTGCTTAAGTTCTGTTACAACAGAAACAGCACCAATATTAATATGCCAACGCTATACATCAATAAATCAGACTATCAGATTACATTTTTACTCCCTCTTCCATAAATAAAAAAGAAAGGGGAACGCGTAATACGTAAAAATATTTTGGGTTATATTATCATCATCATATCACCCCACAGCCGACCACTGCTGGACATAGGCCTCCTCTAATGATCGCCACACCGAGCGGCTATGAGTCACTTGCATACACCGATTGCCCGCGACATTCCTTAAATCATCAGTCCACCTAGATGAGGGTCGCCCACACTACGCTTTCCGGTTCGGGGTTGCCACTCTAGCACTTTAGGACCTAAATATCCACCTAAATAATGTAATGACTTAAATATCTGTGAGCTATCTGCTTCACCCACTGCCACATCGATGACTCTATTATTATCTTATTGCGGATCCTATTTCGTAAGGGAATTCCGAGCATAGATAGCTCTTCCCATTGTTTGTAATATGACTTTGAGCTTGAGCTTTCTTATTATACTCATTACTTCATTAACCATGTCTCGGAACCGTAGGTCATCACTGACAATACGTACTTATTGAATAACCTAGCTTATGGATTACGATGTTGTTAGCCTTAAGGTATTGAGGTATTTTAGGATATACATATATAAATCCTCGGTATCCTCAACTCTAGAGGTACCAGCAATGTAATGTTCGATTTGCCAAATTTTACCGATGGCACCTCTGACCCATATCGTATTATATAGGTGTAAAACCGAATTATGGCATTCTTGCTATAAAAAAAGACTATTTTGAGTTGATATAATAAACTTTTTTTATTTATGTATATTTAACACTAAGTTTTTAATTTCTATATATATATA
>WUAW01038315.1:18035-29794 GCA_017165845.1 Thaumetopoea pityocampa | reverse complement strand
ACTTTTATATATATATTTAAAAATGTAAAAAATAAGAAAAAAAATAAATAAAAAATAATAATAATAATAATCAGTAAAATTATAACTTCGGCTGTATTTATTTTGTGATTAACCATCTCTCCACCTAGAATTACCTCGACTTTTGCATCAGGGTCCGCTGGTTTTCGCAGGGGCTACAAAGGTAATATGGAGTAAGATGACCGACTGCCATCTGACGTTCTCACCGTAAGCCTCTACAATTCCCGGTAATCATCAGACACTGAATTTTTTAGACATCAGAGAACATCCCCGTATGCCTCCAACAATTCTTGCTAACGATCAGTGTTGTTGAGACACCGACTGGGCCACAGTGTTTTACGAACGTTCTGAAAAATGGAGAATCCATGGCACTAATATTGTTAGCGTGTCAGCGGTTCGAATCCAATAAATGTTGACTTTCGAATTTGGGACGAGCTCTTCTCCATTACACTTCTCACCGTAGCCTAATATATATTAAAACACCCTAATATATTAAAAAAAAATAACTCAGTACGGTGTACTATCATATTTTCTACCTACTTTGCGATGCAAATGTCTGATCTATTCGCATTTGTATTTCTCAAGAAGCTGTTTGTTTGATACTAATGAACATACTTATATGACAGTGATTTTGAAGTATCATAAGTACATATATATTTATTTACCAACCCTCACTAGGTCAGCATAGTAAACTACGCCGCAATACCCCACCTGATTAGGGGAGGTCCGTGCCCCTGTAGTAGGCGAATATGGAGGGGATGATGATGAAACAAATAAATACAGAATCACCGTCACTCTGTATAATTTCACGTTTCAAGAAATTTCTATAATTAAAAAGATTTCTATACGTTTTAAGAAATTTCTATAATTAAAAAGATTTCTATACGTTTTAAGAAATTTCTATAATTATATAATATTATAAAATATCGTGAGTCATTTTACGTATATACGTGAGAATTTTGATGCAAAATTTGTAAATATGAATTATGGAAATTTTATCGTTTTCCTAATAGTAAGAGAATAATAATCACGTGAGAAAGTATTACGGGTGATGCTAATCTTGTTACGTTGTTACTTCTAACTGGAAATTCACACCAAGGGACTCAGTACGTCTGAGTACGTCGAAGCAAATTTCACTTGGCTTACCGGATTATGGCATAATCAACTTATGTATGTTATTAAAACCAGACTTGTCAACAAATATTGAATTATCTGACGCAGATTATAGTTCTATATTCATCATCTACGTAATGACGTCAATGATGAATATAGCCACTAATGAACTAGTCGATGTATACTCTGGACATATTATGATGCCTCTTACCTAAAATGGGGGATTTGCCAAGATATTGATGGGCTGTGATCTCTGATCACGCTAGACAGATTTGAATAAAACTGCCACAACGACTTTTAAAATTGATGAATTCGAGTTTTGTTTTAGACCAAATTGTGTTAGTATCCAAAATACTTATTAAATAAGTATTTTGGATACTAACATAATTTTGATATAAATTTTATATCTTGTGGAATGTTCTCGCACATATCCGAATAATGTAACAAGAGTATACGATGTAAGAGCTAGATAAATAAAGACTGAATAAAGAATTCTTTTGTTCTCAGTTTTTGGCGTTGCTGGAGCGCAATGCAGTGGCGAACACGACTCTTCATCACAGACAAATGACGCTCTTCGCACCTACTAATGAAGCCTTTCAGAGGTACAATGGCGATTTGGATGACTCGTTGATACTGTACCATGTTGGTAAGTCACTGCTCCTAGAAATATAATGTAGGTATATTTTTTATTATGTGTAATTTTTATTATATGGAGCCGATATAATAATGGGTTTCTTCATCGTTTCCCATTGGCACTGTGAGAGCTGAAGAATGTATCCGGACAATGGGAAGCAGCGTTATCCTATGATTCAACCATCATCTACATCAAGATTACATCTCAGAAGAAGACGCCTGGCAAGCGTGGATATTATAGCATTTGTCTATTATTTCTTTCGTGGAGGAGGCTTGTGTCCTACAGTGCACTTCCACGCAATATATAGCGATAATTTCTACGTCTTATGGCACAATAATTTCTGTAAAAATTAGACTCTTAAATATTACTTGCCTTATATTACTTACCTACTGTTGCCGCCTAAACGAATCTACATAATTGTAGAAAGGTCAACGTCGCTATTCCTTTTTGTCAGGGGCTACGAATAAATTATTTTTGTAATACTACACGGTACCATTATTATTCTATTTCTTTTGACAGTCATAACACTGTCAGAATCGATTAAAAAGTACTTCTCATTTTTCTTTTCGCTATGTGAATTACCCTTATTAAAATCATGTATACCTATCTTATGTCTTAATTCAGGCAAGAAGCATTCCATTTTCTTCATCATTCTTATTCCTCTTTATTAAATGTTGTCTAAAAAAGTATGTTGACTGAAGGTAGTTTAGGTAGTTCAGTATTTTATTCCGTCGCACATTGTATGGTACTCCCAATAGGTTGCATAGTGGTCTCAGTCGGATTTTCGTTAAATCCTAAAAAAATTAATTTGTCCCAAAGCAAGATAATTTCTATAATATTATGAAGTTTATATGAGGAGTAAGAGAAACACATTGGATATCGATCCTTAGAAAATGATGAAGAAGAACATATTCTAATAAGGAATATGGCAATCTTTGAATTTTATCTCGAGGACCTCCAAGAACACCTAGTTTGACATTTTGAAGTAAAATATACTCGCATAGTAGTGATTGGTGCGTGTGAGGGTATCGATGAAGCGGGAGATATTGAGTCGGGTAAATAACCAGTAATGCTGGTTAACACCAGCAAGCATACCCAGGATTTTTAGTTGACCCTACCTAAGTATACACAACAATTCAACTTTTCAACGGTTCAACGATTCGGGAATTAAAACAATTTGTCCAGAAATATGTTTATTCGTGTTAAATTAATATTAAAATGCAAACGGTAAATAATAAAATAATAGATCTACAATTATATGTATATACATATTTACCGATAAAACAAAACTTGAAACTGCAACCCTTTGATGTTTGTAACTAATTACCATCCGTTGTATAGTTCCTCAAGTCACCTTACTTCAGTTTTAGTTGTCAAAGACAAAACTTGGGAACTTGTGTCATTATTCAACTCTCACTTATAGTTCGTCTAAACCACTAATATCCAAAGTGGTCTATATCCACCTCTAGAGGTCAACAATAACTTCACTGGAGTTAGAAATTTAAATCTTTCAAAATGAATAGCACTATACTATCCGTCAAAAATACATTTAAACATTGATGAATTTGAAAAAAAAAAAATAATATTACCTAAGCAAGGGGTCTACCCAAAATAAAAAGAAAACATTGCAAGTGCTCTCATCATCATCATTATATCAGCCCACAGACGTCCACTGCTGGACATAGGCCTCCTCTAATGATATTGCCATAACAAGCTGCTATGAGCCGCCAGCAACCACCGATTTCTCGCAACTTTCACTAGTTCATCAGTCCACCTAGTCAGGGGTCCACCTTCAGCCTTGCAATCCTTTGAGCCACATTGACGACTCTTATTCTCTTGCGGATCATCTAATTACAGACTATATCAGGTAATTTCTACCGTCCGCTTTCTTATGAGGCCCAGTCAGTGGCCATGTTTCGGATCTGTAGGGCATCACTAACAAAACGCGGTGATTGAATACTCTGGTCTTAAGGCCATGCGGTATTTTTGACGAGATGTCAATTCATCATTGTGATGCAAATGGTCTACGAGAATAAAGTTTGGGGATCTCTGGTCTAAACTAACTTCACGTACCTCACATAACAAATCCAATTCGAACTTGGAGCAAGTTCATCTAATTTACCATCGTCGGTGTAGTGTACGCTATCAACATTAAACTTAATGTAATGGTTACACCTTACTGTGTAGTTGCAGGTAGAACGAGGAATGTAACTTTTCATTTCATTAAAACCGTAGTTTGCGAGTGTTTTACAAACGAAGTGTGAATTTTATTCGTGGTATAAAAAATGGAAAATATAATCTACTACTCGTATAAACTTAATGACTGGAAGGTTATGCGGAATATGCATCTCCTTCACTCTATATTCATGATCATCATTATCAATCCATCTACTGTGCCTGAGAGGTATTACGCTGCTCTAATGAGGGTAGGCAGTCTTCACACGTCGTCGAGCAAATCTCTCGGGCATACCGGTTTCGTCACGAGGGCTTGAAGCGAATGTAAAAGTAAATTATTAATACGCACATGATATCGAAAAGTCAGAGTGGAGTGCTTTATTGGTGGTGTCTACAGTACGTACAATAAATATATTTACAGCTATAACTCAAATGTTGCACTAGAAATATTGTACCTCTGTGGAGTGTTGTCCTTCGCACTAGGAAAACCTTTACAGCGAGTTTACAATGGACCACCAGTTTAATATATAACTAAATAGGTACTAATATAATATTTTAAAAAAGTATATCAGAGGTACCCAGACTTTTTTTTCTCATAGACCACTTTCATAATTTATCTGGTTCCGGTGGACCCCCTGCAGCTACATTTCTACCATATTCCCAAAACTCGACAATAATGTGACGATTAGATCTTAACTATGGAAATTTGCGTACGCCAACATAGACCCCCGTCGAGTGTCCCGTGGACCCCTGGTGGTCCACCTGGACCACTGGGAACTGAGGATCTATATCTATACTAATAGTATGAAGAGGTAAAATTTGTTGGTTTGTCTCTATTGTCTGATCTAATTCCAAAAATGTTTTCACTAGTAGAAAACTACATTATTTCTGAGTGCTATTGGTTACAAATAATATCTATATCATGCATATTAGCTGAGTTATCACAATGTTTGTCTAGAAAGTTAGAATGATTCAAAACAAAGCCCCGTAACAACCCGTCTGATCGCGTGATATATTGAGCTAATTTGCCTCCGGTATCTTTGGAGTCCCCTACTCAGCAGTGGGACATTTATGGGTTGTAATGAACTAAAGATTTGATTTAAAAGCTTTGGTTTGTCAAACATAAGTATAGTATTTTTATTTCGAAAAAGGATACTTCCTGTAAAAATTACGCGCGGACGAAGACGCAGTCAAAAGTTAGTAATAAATACAAGAAAGTTACTAATAAATACAAGAAAGTTAGTAATAAATACAAGAAAATGTACATGTATTTCAATGTATACACGGAGGCCTACTAACTATATTTACAGCGCGTGACAACTCGAATTGTATTTCCAGCCAACCTCGCGACAACGCTGTCTAATATGGACTACGCGATATCATCGGATCTGGATGGGCACCCGCCGCTGTGGGTGACGACGCGCCGGGGTGCCATGCACGACGACATTTATGTCAATAACGCCAAAGTGTATGTCAGCCGGTCGTATCAGGCCGTCAGTCGGAACGGCAAGATGCAAGTAAGACTTTTATTGGATTTTATTGTAATTATACACATACATAAACTGGTGGAGTAGTGGTGCCAAACAGCTTGCGATCGAAAGGTCATAGGTTCGAACCCGGTCCACCACCACTGAGTTATTTCTAATTCATGTACGGTCTACATTGTAAACACCTATGTACTTAACGAAGAAGGAAAATTTCGTGAGGAAACCTGCATGACCGCATGGGTGTGTAAAGTCTACCAACCCACACTGGGTCAGCGCGATAATAAGCCTAATCGCCCTCATGATAGAGAAGATCCGTGCCCCAGTAGTGGAGCTGACGTATTTAATATCATAATATAATTATATTGTGTATTGTAGTGTGTGTTGTGTTGTCTCGTTGTCCGCGGGGGCGAAATGTGGACTGCGGATAGTCACTCTTCTACATTGAACGATCGTAGCAGATGGAAAGAAGTGGTCTGTGCCTACCCCAATGGGAAAGAGGCGTGACTGTATGTATGTATGTAGTATGTACTATGGTCTCTGCCTACCCTTATGGGATGTCGGCGTGATGTATGTATGTATAAGATATATGTATAAGAAATATAAGATATAAAGTGACGCTATTAATATGCCGACGCCACACAGCAATCTGTGTGGCGCCGGCATATTAATAGCGTCACTTTATATCTTCCCGGGGATGCTGTGAGAGCCAGCTGAGGGATGTGCCAGGATAATGGGCAACAGCGTTATCCTGATATTCAATCAAAATCTACTGCGATCTTCAGGATGCCTTCCAAGCGTAGATATTGTGGCAAATCCCTCTATATATGGCGGAGGTCTATGTCCAGCAGTGAATTCCCACGGACTGATGATATGATGATGATGATAACAGCAAAGGACACCACCCGGGCTTCACACATCACACATTTTTGCTCCAAAAAAGTGCCGGCCAAGGAAAAAATGCTTTATTCTGATACAACATGTCCTCCTGTACATTTCTTATTAGGGCACCAAAGTTGTAGCACCATTGTAATTGGTATTGTTTGTCTTTTCATACATTTTCGAATTAATGAAAACGAATGAAAAATCAAATATCTGGACAAAACATGGTGTTTTCGATTAAATGAATCAGTAAAAACCAAATAAATGTTCTACAATTGACCCTAGCCCATATCTAGTTTCTGTTTGGGCGATACTTTTTTCTTTGGCCGGCATTATTACTTTTGGGCCAAAATGGATGATGTCCTTTATACGTAATTACTATCGATAGATGAATCGTGGCAGCGGTCGGTCAGCCATTTAAATAAATGTACCAAACTGATCGCTGCGTACATTTACATCTACTCAAATTCGGACCACTTGACCTGATTAAACTCTTCCTTCCCAATTATTAACAATGTTTGGTGCAGAAATGCAAATAATTATTTTCAAATCAGTATGGGTAAGATGTTTAAATAGATAATGTTATTTATTGGCACACCAAAATACAGAAGAAGAAAAGCTTCATCAAAAAGCTTCGTTTCAAAAGTTATACTGAGTTATGGAACATCCTAAGGCTAATTATTCAATATTTAAAAATTATTTTTAATAATTAAAAAAAAATATTATTATAAAGCTATATAGCTATATATAGCATTTATAAAAGATTTTTTTTTATTTTTCATTATATTTAAAACTATATTTTTTTAAGTAGTTCACAAAATGCGCATAAGTTACGACTTCACGCGCCCACTCATTCTGTCCGTGACTGGCAATTTGCTAATTTGGTAGAGTCAGTCATTCGCACAGTTAAGATTACTTTTAGTTTGTAACGAACTATTTATTTAGTACATTCGCGAATAAGTAGGGTGAAAAATTATTGATGAAGAAAATTATCAAAGAAAAAAAGTCGGGCTCGGAATTAATTAGCAAACGTTAAAAATAATATTTTAAAAGCTAATTTAGTATTCGTAGTAAGTACCAAGCTAGAAAATATTTTTACAGTATTAATTATGTTGTATATTAGCTTTTACCCGCGGCTCCGCCCCCGACAATGTCTGTTTATATAAACCAAGAACCACTTTTATTTGAGCTCTCGTACCTTAGCGGCGACTACTAAAATAGGAATCAAGCTGTATCCTCAATTCTACTGAACCAAATTTTTATGAAACATTCCGAAGTATTCCAGTCGGAATAGTCCTTTAAGACTGTAATAGTTCAATTAAAATCTACCCTGGCGTTTGCGTGAAGCTCGAGCAAAGAAATAAACAAATATCAATGGATTTGGTTTCAGAAGCCCTTCATTAGTCGATCTGAGAAGTTTTCTTTTAATTATTTTTGATTTACAAAATTAAACATTTAACAATTTTATATTATTGTATATATATACCATTTTTGTTTATTAGTATTTGTAATATAACACTAGCTGTTGCCTGCGGTTCTGCTCGCATGATAGTTTAATAGAAAGTCTAATTCATAAGTCTAATCTCGGAACACGTAATTCCGCATCGAACGTTTACATGCCGAAGCTTATCCAAATGGGTCCGTGGGTGGAGGTGATTGATAAAAAATAATCTAATAATTGATTATTATTTAACGGGTATTTTTATATATTGATTATTTTTATATATTGACAGTACTTTACGCACATATTTAAATATTTGTTACATTTTTATGTACTCTAGATTTCATTTGTTGATACAAAGACTTCATTATGTCCACACTGCTTAAAGATTGACAGGTACAGATGCCTCTAGCTAATGCTTAATAGTCCGCCTTTACATAAATAGTGTATGAAGAGAAAATATTGAAATAAATAAATATATTTTTAGGTGTTGCACGTGATCGATCAAGTTCTGCAGCCACTTCAGCCCCACGGCCCCAGCTCGATCAACTCCCCAGTTTACAACCCCAATGCATATAACTTTCTGGAACATTCTGATCTCTTCAACATTGGACAACATAGACTAAGGTAAAAAATTGATTATAATTATAAACTAAATGCATCTCGTCTAGAACGTATAGCCATTAGGCTATTTGCTTTTGAAAAGCCTAAATTATTAGCGAATGAAACAATTTTACTCAGTATTTCATAACGAAATAGAATTCGAAATGAGGAAATCCGCAGAAGACCTAACACAGACTCGATAACACAGCTCAAAAGAATGTAGCTGAAGAGATAGTGGGAAAGGCAAATATATCGCATAATTCACGAAGGTCAAAGCCATAAAATATTGAAATGGTAACCCTGTACCGAAAAGTCAAGTGTCGCAAAGGCCAGGGCTCCTAATAGAAACACTGGAGGCATTAATTAATTTTTAAAGTTGTTCCATAATGAGCTAAATATCCAACTTTTTATTGCATGTTTACACAGCAGGTACTAAATGCGTCTGACAATATTATTGCCGTACGTCTGATAATATTATCCGCTTCCATGATCTAAGAAGAAATCTGAAGGGTTCACCCCAAATTTCAATTTCGCTTACCCCTACTTACCCGTCTATGGCCTTTTTAGAAATCTTTGACAGTGGAGAACTTGGTCCAGTGATAATAATTACAAATTTTTTACTTGATGCGAAATTTTGAGAAACCCCTTCAGATTTCTTCTTAGATCATGGAAGCGGATAATATTTTCAGACGCATTTAGTACCTGCTATGTAAACATGCAATAAAAAGTTGGATATTTCGCTCATTATGGAACAACTTTAAAAATTAATTAATGCCTCCCGTGGTTCTATTCGAAGCGAACTCACCGCGAACTAAGTTATTGTTGCATCGAACTTTCCGCGCGTTATTCACGTTCGCTCGGTACAATATGCAATTACCTCATAGTTGTTTATGGCAGCTAGTAAAACTTTATTCAAAAGTATTGTATTCGTGCGGACGGCAAAAAAGTATCGTGGTAGGTATACGAACATTTTCTTTATTTTTACAGCTTCAAGTGTACTTCCAAATTGTACTATCTTAGTTATTCTTACTTTAGATTAATCTACATTGAGATTATCATCAGTCATTATCACCCTATCATCGGCTATAAGCCGCTTACGTCTATCGGTCCATCTAGTCGGAGATCAACCCACACTAACTTTTTTGATTCGAGTCACCACTCCAACACTTTAAAACCTCAACATCCATCGGTTCTGCGATCTATCTGCCCCGCCCACTGCCACTTCAGCCTTGCAATTCTTTGAGCTATATCAGTAACTCTCGTTCTCCTGCGAATTTTGACCTTGAGCTCCATTATGAGGCTCATAAGAAACGGCCACTGGCCATATCTTATGTCCTTGAATCTATTATTATATCCTTATTTAAACCAAATGGCACACTCTTCAAAATCTTTCTAGTCAGAGATATTTGACAGTTTATTATAAGTTGGCATATTTTCGTAATTATCCATACGGAAAGTCATTTGTTTGCCAGCTTGTAATCTCATTAAAGATCAACAACCTATTTTATGGGCTCGAATTGTCACGGATATAAATATGAATCAATAAACGATACCGGCGTACAACTATTATCTAATGATGATGATTCATAATCATCATTATCATCTTCAGCTCGTAGAAGTTCACCACTGGACATGTGCCTCCCAATTAAAAGGAAGTCTTAGCCGTAATCTTCGCGCTTCGCAGGTGTACTAGAGATCGCAGTAGTTGTTAGTTAAAGCAGCATTAAAGCAGCAGTTAGCAGGATAACACTGCTGCCTATTATCGTTCCTTATCATCCATCCCTTAACTAGTTCTCACAGGACCCACGGGAAGATATGGAGTGACTATTACGCCGGTGACACATCGCAAATACATCATACATATCTATCACATAAATTATAGCGTGACTGATGCCGCTGTATCGTGCCTTAGGCATGCGGGCACGGTGGAGACTGGGAGCGTCGTGAGCGATGACGGCGGACTGACAGAACGGAGAGCTCCCCCCCCTTGCCCCCCCCCCCCGCTGCTTCCTCCCCCCGCTTCTCGCATGCCTAAGGCGCGGCACAGCGGTATAAGTCAAGCTATAGCTGAGGCTATCCATCTCGCTTAGCTTATGTTGAATTTTTGCATAATTATTAACTTCAAATTTGTTTTGGACAGCTGGTATAGTAATGTCATTTTGAAAGATTTAAATTTCTAACCGTAGTGAAATTGACCCCTGGGGGTCGATGTAGACTATTTTGGGTATCAATAACGTATAGATTTTACAGGCCCGCGTGATGGGCTATGGCCTAACGCCGCTCATTCTGAGAGGAGACCCGTGCTCCACAGTGGGACAATTGATGAGCAGCTGATGATCTATTTTTTTACCCTTGCGTGAAATTTTAAAACTTTTAAATCAGTGTGTTATTCGAAGAAACATAAGGCCAATTACTGTTAAACTTTTATAATATTTTGTTGCGAGACTCCATGTACCTTTTAAGTTAAAGCAAAAATTATCTTCAAGTATCTTTTAAGTTAAAAGTTTTCTTCAACAGGTCGTTCAGACAAAAAGTGAATCAGTTGAAAAAGAGCAAAGTGTTTGATACGGAAGGCAGACACACCTTCTTTATTCCGGTCGATGAAGGCTTTAAGGTATGTTATTTACATAGATACATACACTCACGCCTTTTTCCCTGACTCTCCGGCGGGGAATCGAACCCTGGTCTCCCGCGTAACAGGCGGGTATACTGACCACTATACTACCGAAGAATTGGGTTAGGCGGAAAACACTTATTTCCACTTGCTACGAGCAAAGTGCCTATCAGTAGTCCACTTTTCGCCCCCGCGGGAAACGAGACGTTATTTATATTTTCAGTATTTCTAATACTTATTAACGTTATCAATATAATGTTCAAAAAGATCTGTTAATGGCATGTCTTATTGCCTCGATCGTGTTGACCAGGCGACTTTCTATGTCCTTAAATAGTCTGATGGCTAGACTATTAATAACTATGCTCATACTTACATACATAATCATCATCGGTCTTTGAAAGTCCACTTTTAGACATGGACTACCTTAAGGTAGTCCATGTCTAAAAGTTTCATACATACATAATCATCATCCGTCTTTGAAAGTCCACTTTTAGACATGGACTACCTTAATAAAAAGGGGGGATTTTCCATAATTTTCACGCTTAATCTTCACGCTTAGCAGGCGTTTTGAAAATCGCAATAAATTTTGATTGAATAACAGGATAACGCTGGTGCCTATTATCTTGGTACGTCTCTTAGTTAGTTCTCACAGCACTCATACGGCACACAGGTGGAACTAAAAGGGGATAGTTCTACATGGTGTAGGACCGGCAAGACCTTTAGTCCGTCTCTGAATGTCCATCTATGGTAAACGCTTAACGATAAGTCGTTACAGGTAATAATATATATGTTTAT
>WUAW01038315.1:2400-17903 GCA_017165845.1 Thaumetopoea pityocampa | reverse complement strand
TGTGTGTGTGTGTGTGTGTGTGTGTGTGTGTGTGTGTGTGTGTGTGTATGTGTGTGCTAGTGTATGTGTGTGCTAGTGTATATGTGTATGCGTGTGCGAGCGTATGCGTCTGTGTGCGTGCATGTATGTACACGTGTCCACGCACGAGTGCGTATTAAGGTGCAATTTAAAAAGTACTTTTTAGCAGATTTTCTGTTTCATTGTATGTTAGGCTGAGCAAATATTCAGTGATTTTACACTTAAGGTTAAAGCGTGAGGAATCTTGTAGATTTAAAATACTAATAAAATAATTAATATAATGTAAGTTTTTAACTACAAACTTACGCTTATGGGTCACAGACGCAAGTTTAAGCATTCCCGTGGCCCACAATTTGAAAGCATAGTGGTACACTGGCAATGTTAGCCAGTACTAGTCGGGCATAACCCCGCACTTCAAGTCATGAGCGGATGCGATAAGAACGGCTCGTTAAAAAACAATTTTTAAAATTATATATTGTGTATAAAAAACACTGTGTAAAAAATCTGATCCCGTGTTCAGACAAATCGGTAACGATTGATACTACTCCATATTATATTGGATACGGTTACTTTACCGGTAAACCGGTACGGAACCATACTAACTCGTCTGCAGCATTTCTCTACACAATCGCTCTAACGCGTGTTACCTTGTTCATTGACCTACAATAAATATAACACCCTACACTGTGTCTAAAATGAGTTAATAAAGAATTCTTAGATTGTCTAAATAAAATGCCCCTATTTTTTGTCTCGTATACCGATTTCCATGTTTTTTGCTTTTGGGTAGACCCCACGCTTGCTAGTGCGCTCTACCACCTAAGACTACATCGCCACTTATAATCAGGTGGGATTGTAGTCCAGTGCTAGCTTATTACAATTAAAAAAAAAAAATCTAAATAATATTGAATTTTTGCAAATTCATCAATTTCAAAAGTGTTTATGACAGCTGGCATAGGCCCCTTGCAAGTCACCGTAGACCTTCGGGGGTCGTTACAAACGTTTTGGGCATCAATTGTCTAAATACACTCAAAAAACACTGTACGTATGAGTGTTCTTTTCAGGGTTCATATCTGTATATACATATAAATATTAGTTTATATCTTTTAAATATATGAACTCATTAATAATTGGAATATCATCATCATCATCATCTCAGCCCAAAGACGTCCACTCCTGAACATAGGCCTCCCGCAAGGATTTCCATAAAGATCGGTCTTGCGCTGCCCTCATTCAGCGGCCTCCCGCAACCTTAACCAGGTCGTCAATCACAATTTCATTGCAGAGACCATCGCTGCAAGAGAAGGAAAACTCGAAATAAAACCCTATACCAACACGTCTGACCAGCGTGATATAGTAGGCCACATACCCCTCATGGAAGGCATGAAAAGAATACGGCCTCCAGTACCCGGTAGTCCCGCAATTCCTGATGATTTTGGTAGCCATCATGGTAATGGCGGGGCGGGAGGTGCTAAAAATCCCCGGAATTGGAATATAAATTAGAAAATATAATTTAAAAATTTCATGGCATAAAATATGGTATAGCAATGGTATAATATGGTACCTATAATATTGGTACTAATGTTAATTTATTATTTTTAATTATGATTATTTTGTGTATTTAGCCAACTACGAGGTCAGATCTAATAGATGAGAAGGTGGTGGACGGCCATGTGATCCCCCATCACGTGTTATTCACTCACGCTACACCTGACGGCAAAGAGTTTGAGACCTTGGCCTTTGGCGACAATGTGAAAGTCATTGTGTCTTTCAGCACTGTGATGAATGGCAAGGAAGAGTTAAGTGAGTAAATTATCACTATAAACTGATTAATATTAAATATCTTAAAAAAAATTCATCAATTATACTATAATGTTTTTTCTTTATAAATCATTCCTAATTGCATGCCGTAATTTCTTCTCAGATTTATTTTTATTTTATAACATGACGTCGTGATGAATTCTTGATTGTGCATACCAGGGAAGAAAATTTACCTTCATTATTATTATGTTTTTATCCTCAACTTCACTCGCATTAACAATTTGTAATGGTGATAATCTGAACACCTTGTACAACCTAGACCTACCTAGAATTGAGCAAAACTAACTTCTTTTGTACCAATAAAACTATTATCATTATTAATGATATAATCTATGCCTATGTACGGACTCGGATTAACATTTACTTTTCTGTAAAATTTCAAATCTCTAAGGTAACATGTTGTTAATTCTTGATGTATACTGTTGTAGCGTACGTTAAATCCAACACTATTGCCGGGGACGCCAAACACGCTCGTGGGGTAGTATTGGCTGACATCGTGAGAGCGAACATACCTGTGAAAAACGGCGTTGTGCATCTCATTCAGCGGCCATTGATGGTCGTTGATACCACAATTGTTGACTTCCTTAGGGTGAGTAAACCAACAAAATTCTTAAACCTATAACAAGCATTTGTACAATATGATCAATAGTTTGAAAGTACTATCAATACAAGCTAGAAAAATACTATTGTAAATTTAATAGGTCTAAGTAACAGATTTTATTAAGTAATCATATTATATAAATATAAACTACATATTCCACGTTTATTGATTAGAACGAACTTACGCAAATTCTGCTGGAATAAATATCTCATTCAAGAATCTTGTACATTTCTGACTGTATTGTAATCTTAACTATGTTTTTGTTGTTGTAAATGCTATCTCAATCGCTTAATTGACTTTCCGCTCCATTTTGATGGGAACCAGATGATGAAGGTAAAATGGAATTGTATTCTTCTATTTTAACATTTTTCTTTATGTGTCTCTCTAATTTTCTATTACTTTTACGTTTCTTAGAATGTTTACCTCATAACACATTGCAGCACGTTTTGAATTACAGTGGATCATCAGCAGTTCTGTGGTATTAACAATAATTGTTTGTTTTAATTAGACATCAATAGTATAATTATACTTTGTACGTAGTGCCCACGATACTCTCAAATTACTTAATTATTACTATAATATTATTGATAAGTAATAAATGCTTATTAACTGTTTGACTACCGAGGAGCGTTATTGCCCTCCTCTTATGTTGTGCTAATAATGTAAGGAGCGCGATAGCGCTTTTTTATTATGCCGAGGATGCGGAAAGCACAATAACTATGCTCCGAATCAGTAATAGTGATATCTCCGATACGGCTCATTGCGTTTGCGGAGCATGTGATTACAATTTGTTTCTTCAGCAGCCAAACGGTTAATATAAAAGTATTCGCAATAATTTATTAAGTGTTTAAAGGTACAAATAAAGTAATATGCAAAATACATAGTAAATATACGTATGTTTGTAGTTATGATATTGTGTTTAAAAAAATACCAACAACGCCTTAGAGTGCAGGTAGGTATAATACAAGATTATTACTGTCTTTTTTATGCATCCTCGCTCCGTTGGATACTGCTGCTCCTGCATGATCTTGACATCTGTAGGGAATCGTAAGTACCTATCGCCATAAGAGCATGCCTCACTAGATCCACTTTCCTTACTTATTCTTAAACTGATTTAATTGTGTATCTTTTTTAATAATTTGTAGTTTATAATGATCACTTTTCTTACGGACTATTCACGAGTCAAAGGTAAAGTACAATATTATTAACAATTTTATTCCTAACAACATATATATATATATATATATATATATATATTTAATGTACGGTTATATTATAGATACAAATGTACTCAATGGAGAAGGAAATCTTCGTAAGGAAACCTTCATGCTCGTATGGGTGTGTGAATTCTACCAACCTTCATTATACCAGCGTGGTAGACTACGACCTAGTTTGAGGAGGTCTGTAGCCCTGTAGTGGGGACGATACAAATTTGAAATAACGATGATGACATATTGATAAACACATTTTTTGGCAAAATAAATTTCAGAGCCAAGGAATCCGCTGTCTTCCGAACTAAAATATATATTTATAGAATCTATATTATATGAAAGAATAACATAATCAGACAATATAAATTTGTCGATACTGAAATCGATAAGACTTATGGAAAAAAGAAAAATAAATTAATTCTTTGAAGAACTAACCTCTTTACTAACAATAATAGCCGCGTATGTTTGTCTAAAATATTTCTCGCTGTGCCTTTAGTTGATATAAATATAAAAATCTAATGGAACTGCAATTTCTCCTTATTGCACATCATTTGTTAATCATAAATAAATACCTAATAAAGTGAAAATCAGTACAGTATACTTTTGTGATGATTTTCGGAGTAGTCTTGTAGATATAAAATCACTAAGCATGTTTGTAACTAGTTAGACATTCACAGATAATAATTTTCTATCACATCTAACAATTTTAATTTAGGAAACCATTGGATTTCTTATCAGTTATTTTGCGTCAACTCTATTTTCGGTATCACCGGTAATTCATATGGGGAGCTAGTTTAGTGTCGCTTAGAAGAGTATTAAATGGCGTTTCTTAAGATAACTGTCCCTTCTAATCTTTTCGGTGAAATTAATTTTAAATTTTGCAAACAGGAAAAGGAGGATGGACCACTTTGCAAATTTTACGAGCTGATCATGGATTTGGGTAACAACAACCAGTTCCTCAACGAACTCACTTTGGCGAAAGACATCACTCTGTTCGCACCTTCAAATGAAGCATGGGCCGATACCAGCGTGCAAGCTATTATTGGGTACTTATATTGTTTACGTTTATTTAATATTGTTTATAGCTGTTTTTATAACACTTCCAATTAGTCTAATAAAATCACTCTCCGTCGTTTACATTAATGAATCGAATTATTTTGATTCCCAAATTACGTTAAATGTAGTCTTTTTTCCTAATTTAATCTGGTTTGGGTGTCTAAACACCCAAATCCCTAAGGATCGCGCGTGGTCTATTTCGTAGCTTGTTGCATTATGCATTGTTTGGTGTCGTAAATTACATAGTGATATTTGATATTTTATTACCATATTAAATTATATATTTTCATTTTTCATAGGAATCATCAGAAAATAAAAGAGGTTCTCAGTTTACATTTAGTTCGAGAGAGGTTGCCTTTGGATGCGATAATCCACAACAACATGAATCAGGTAAATATTTAATTGTAATAAAAATATACTGAAGTAGAAATGTACATATATCCGTATATTATATTGGATAATTATACTGTTATAGAAATATATACTCTAATAGAAATATATGTTGGATTTCCTCTTCACTCTTATGGATAAAGTGATAATGATGATTCTGAAACTATGTTCATCTTAGGATTTATTTGTCAAACTAGCTATTTGCTAAATTTGAAAACTATCAATTAAGTGCTTTAGACTTGAAGAAGTAACAAACAAAGAAACAGACAAATGCTTATTTCATTCAGTATATAAGTGGATATTATAAATTTAATTACAAATTGACAAAAATTGTAGGAGGATATGTAAATACACAAATTGTAAATACACTGATTTCTCGCATACGAATCCTACAAATTAATGCACAAGTCTTTCTCTAAACTTCACAAAATAACGAAATTTTTTATTAAATTTCAAATTCATAAAATATCTAGATTTCTTTTTCTTGTTGACACAATCCAAATTCTTCTCATTTACGCTCTCTTTTGCTAATTGCGAGACCTTTTGCATATTGTACTAGCAATTCCCTGCGGCTTTGCACGCGTGCTTAGTTTTTTAATTCACCCTCTTAGGGGTGAAATTTTGAAAAACGCCGATATGCGTGTACATTTATTTCTAACCAGAAAAAAGTATAAGAAATTTCGTGCTTCTACCTCCAAGAGTGACGAACTTCCCATATAAACTTACAACCCCTAATTTACTCCTTTAGGGGTGAAATTTTGCAAAACGCCGATATACGCGTACATTTATTTCTAAACAGTAGCAGGTATATGAAATTTTGTGCTTCTACCTTCAAAAGTGACGAACTTCCCATATAAACTTACAACCCCTAATTCACTCATTTACGGGTGAAATTACGAAAAACATTTATATACGTGTACATTTATATCTAACCAGAAGCAGGTATGTTAAATTACGTTCTTCTTACTTTGAAAATGGCGGATTTCCATACAACCGTTCATCCCTTATTTTTCCCTTTTTTTCCAAAAATTCTTTCTTAGTGGATGCTTACAACATAAAGACATCAACTGCCAAAATTTCTAGTTTATAGTTCCAGCGGTTTAGACTGTGCGTTGATGAATCAGTCAGTTAGGACAAGCAATTATATATGTATACATGATTTTTATTAAGAAACCTCCTTAATAAAAATTAAACTAAAAAAGGTCTCACCAAAAGTCGTAAACAAGAAGAATTTAGAGTAAATTTGACTTTTTCTACCTGCCAATATTAATTACAATTATTGTTGGCAGAATCCACTTTTAAAACTCAATGATTATACATAAATTAGTAATCAAACTTAATTCAGATTGAGATTTATCTAATGTAGTATCCATTCAATGTTTCTGGATATGATGTTCCCCGTTTTGATTTATCGTACTTGATTTAATTCTCTGCTTTCGTTGCTGCTTCATGGAAACAGCTCCCCGGAACTGTATGTTTATTCAATTTAATTAAATATTATTTTACAAAAGCAATTGTCATTTGTAACAAGTTTTGGCTTTATGTATTTGTTGTAACGTGTTAAAAGATTTTAAACATATGTTTTTTTTAATGTGTACTAACTACCCTTCTGTGACTGCATGAATATAAGATATTTAATGTTCGAAGTTGTACTTCTTTTGGCGTTTTATATTTAAAACTATTACGTAGATTATGATTTTAAGATATGGTGACAGAAAAACAACAATATGCAACATTGAGAGCATTAAGTAAGTCGTTAAATAGAGTGCAGGATGAAATTGTTTATTAAAAGGAGTGCAGGATGAATTTGATCGTTAAACAGATTACTATTACCGGACAAGTTCTTTTTATTGACATCAAATCTTGTACGTTGGTGGTCTAGTAGTGGTAAATATGATTCGAGATCATAAGTGTGTGCAGAAATCGTAATAGGTTAGCGTAGTAGACCGCCTAATCCCCCTTCTGAGTAGCTCCGCATCTCAATGAGGGTGGATTTATAAGTCCGATATAATGAAAGAAAGGGTTACTTTTTTCGAATGCACGTCATTTATTATTCAAAGTATTCAGGAGATTATGATTTACGATTTAGAGATTACGAAAAGGATTTAGAACTATACACTTGGTTAGATGATGCTGGAGTTTTTTGATCCCCTCTTTGTAGTAATCTTTTCAAAGGCCCTCAAAATACGTCTTAGTTTCGGTGATAACCAACAAATCAGTTCCAAATATTCGTTCCCATGCATTTTTTTCATATTTGGAAAAAAGACTAAATCCTGGGAGCTAGGTTAGGAGAATATGGTGGATGGGGAAGCATTTCGTGGCCTAATTCCACGAGCTTGGCCGTTGCAATGACGGAAAATGGGCAGAGAAGTAGTATCGTGGTGGAACAGGCCATTTTGCTTTGATTTCTTGATTCACTAGTCCAAGAGTGTAGCGTAATACTCTCTATTTATTATCTTCCTTTTTTAAAAGAGATAATTTAAGATTCTACTTATCTCGTGCGTCCCAGAAAACCATACCCATAAATTTGCCTGCTGATGGAACCGCCTTGACCTTCTTCGGAGCACCGCTACCGGCTTCCACCCACTGATTAAATGGTTGTTTTTTTTTCTGGTGTGTAAAAATGAATCCATGTTTTATCTATATTGAAGAAACGGCACAAAAACTCATCCGGGTTCGTTCAAACAGCCGCAAATTAGCCTTTTACGTTTTTGGTCAATTGTCAACAAACGCGGCGCCCATCCTGCTGAAAGCTTTTTCATATGCAAATGTTCATGTTTACGGTGTTTGTTATCCCTTTCAATTTCACATGTCGATCTCCCAACACGATATCGTGGATTTTTGTGATCATTTCTGAAGTGGTTTTACCTCAATTGGACGCCCTGAACGAGAACGTCTTCCGTGCTTGTTCTACCACAACGAAACTCAATAAACTATTTGTGAATCATTTTATGTGATAGAGAAGATTCACCATAATACTTATCAAAAGATTGTGTTTTGTTTCCATGGTGGTTTTTTTGCCTAATAGTAATATATCAACACTCGAAATTAGCTTTTTTTCCATTTTAACAGCGAAAGAACGACTTGTCCAGTCTAAACGATTGATAAAGCAATACTAATTCAAATATCAGTATAAAATTTCGTGTATGTATCCTCAAAACAAGGACCTGTCCAAACATGTTATAACTTGTATACTAGTAACACCGTAACACCGTTTCATTCATTTTTTCCCGACAACACTCTGCCCTCGTATATTCTCGGGCTCGAATAATCCATAGACTGGAGATGAAAATCTATATCTTTCCACGCAGTCCATTTATTTTTATACTAGATATTATAACCGTACTCAGCGTTGCACGATTCATATATTCAATTTTCTCATTTCCGTTAATTCCTAGAACAAAATAAAAAAAAACAGTACTAAATCTATCGCAACATCATTAAAATCATTATTTATAGAAATCCGATTATAATCGTCTCCGTGAATTTAAGGATTAATTAACCTTCACGTCGAAATACGGTCATCTTTAATATCAATTAGTATACATTTTCAAGAATTATATTAATTTAAAATAAATTCTTACCACGCCTAAAAAGTATAACTTCTATACGCGTGTACATTACGCATCTATAAATTCATTGTTTTTCGGTACCATAGAGATGTTCCTTATATACATATACAACAAAATATACATATACTAGCATATACATATACTGTATATATACTTATACTAGCGATTTGCCAGCGAGTTTCCAGTGAGACATGACAACCTTTATCCAGTGAACACTTAGTAAATGTCTGCCGCGACATCTAGGTGCAGACAAATTCTGTTACCAATCAGTGAGGTTATAAATCACAGTATGAATCTTTTTCTAGAAATCAGAAATTCTTGTAGAAAATCAGGCCAATTGCGAAAAACCCCTAGAGATATTAAATCTGTCCATTTACCATTATCATCATCAGCTTGTGGAAGTCCACCGCTGGAAACGGGTCTGCTCCTTATAATAGTAATATATTTACAAAAATATAGAAATTATCTACTGAATCGCATAGATTGTCAATTTTTCTCTTCTGATCGAAGTAGTCTGAGTTCTAATCGCGTCCTGTTTTAAAAGATCACGCGCTACACAAAGAGTTTTAACGTTCTATAGGATCAGAGAAGTGGGGAAAGGTGCTGTACTGAACGGCAGTAGACATCTTATAGCTGATGATAACCATGAATATATCTCCGAACTCAGACACATGGCGCGAAAATCTCATTACGAATACGTGACATTTGACAAATTTTCTGCGCACACACATTTATTATTATTGAGCGGACCAATCAATCGTTTCTTCGAAAACACGCTCGCAAATTGCTAATATGATAAAGTTCATAGAGTAATAATATTTTGTTTTAATTATGCCGATACGAATACGATAAGATTACGCTTGGTCCGAGTGACTTTTACGCACGATCGTATGAGTCATCTCTCGATCAGATCGAGCGTTGTCGTCCAAGAACCAAACGAGATCGGGAACATTCGCTACAAGTGTACTCCTATCGCGTGTACTCGACATTAGGTGCCGTATGTATGAAATTATTCCTTGCTTAAATCCCTTAAAGCATGAATGTCGAATGTAAAACGATTGGACATAGTTAATATCACGGTATCCGTAATTTAATTTGGTGTGGGGAACAATCCGTTTTAAAATTTTTTTTTCATTGTTTTCATAGCTTTAGCATTTTTAACAAATATCGTAGCCTCATAACTATGACTGCAATTATATAAAATATAATATACTTTAAATTTTACAAATCAAAATATTTAATAAACATTATTAATAATTAATATTTGCATTAAAAGTACCGTATATGTAAGGGAGCGCAAGGGTCTTTTTTAATATAGAACAGTTTCACCAATTCATCGAACTCGAAATAAATAATAAGTCAAACGTGCGTATTATCAATAACTCATTTTTACCAAATATCCCTTACACCAATTGAAATTACAGTTATCGTTAGTTAAATTTTGGCAATTTTCCATGGTCATTTACATTTGTAGATATACCAAGCTCCGACGGCCTCTCCCCGTAAGTACCTATACTTCAATGTGCTGACTCGAGGTCAGAACCAAACACTGACGGTTGAGGGCGGCGGAGTTAACGCGACAGTTACGCTGGCGAACATAGCTGCTACCAACGGCTTTGTTCACATCATCGACAGAGTCCTCGGAGTCCCTTACACCACCGTGTATGAGAAATTGAAGACCGATCCGATGCTAAAGTAAGTGAAACTGTACCCCCGAAACTTTCAGAATACGCACTTTGTTTTTTTAAAAATGGAATAAAAATAAAATTCAAACATATTTCCTTGCCTCTTTTTTTAACTGACTCTTCTTTAATAATTAAAAATTGACACGGTCATACTTTCCTCTTGTACTTCTTCGTTACTACGTACAAACATACACTCACGTGAATGCCCCAAAAAGGTAAACAGACTACATCTTAACTACACTTCATTCACTACGATTATTACACAACTATTTTATACACATNCTATTTTATATACTAACATAATTAAAGGACACCTACATGTATAATCTTTCTCTCAGCTGTTGGGTCTACATTCTCAATCAGTCTACTCCACTACATCAATGCAGTCTTCAAGCTCCTTAATGGTACCTATTCCGTGTCACAACATCCAGTCAGCGGATTGCTAGTCGACTCCGAAGTCGTGTTCTAAAAGCAGCCATATCAAAGCATTTAATACCGATGTAGACTCTAGGTCTGTGCATAAATTTTTATAGCACAGAAAGTAAACAAGTATGCCGATCGTCTGATGATTTTACATCAAATACTTGACCTACCTTATTTAATGTCAGCACCATCTAAAGTTCGACTGCTATAAAATGCCTTAGGCATTAAGTCCGCCCATATGCTATTGGTGTTATTGAAGTGTAATTGAATAAATGAGATGCTGGTCTTAAAAAGACATAGACCCTTTTCTTAAAGGTTCCCATGCTGTTAAAGTATGGAAAAACCGTCAGTGGAACTCGTTTCACAATTTGATTGCTCATAGCAATTGTCCTCAATCCATTTCATTTTTTACTGAAACACACACTTGAAATTCCTTTTTCAGCATAAAGAGGTAATTATAGAATTACGCTTCACATCTATTCGACAGGTGTGTAAATTCGATTTTATAAAGAATTACAAATTTAATTAAAAAGATTGCAATGCTATAAACTTCTCTTTTAACAATTGCAAAAAGCATAGTCTAAGTCTTATTCCAGAGTGTCAAAGTCCGTTCAAGGGTTTTAGCGTGATCTTATTTTAAAGAAGCAGTCAGAGAAAATTAAAAAAAAATCGGTCTCAATATCGATAAAGACATATATTTAATATAGTATTTTCGAAAAATACTTGATCTACAGATTCAGCTCAGTTACTGTTTTATTATAGTATAGATCAAAGTTCCGTAGACTTTTTTGTCTCGTAGACTACTTGCCATGTTTTTTGTTCTGGGTAGACGCCCCGCTTAAATAATATTGAATTTTTGCAAATTCATCAACTTCAAATGTGTTTTTACAGCGGGAATAATGCTATTCTCTTTGAAAAGTTTAAATTTCTATCTGTAGTGAAGACACCATCGACCCCTAGAATCTTACTTACTTAGGGTGTGGGTCTTCAGTTGGGGTATCAATGGTACTGATAATATAAGCAAAACTACTATCTACTGTAACTTGTGCAATCTAAAATATGTCACCGACTCCACCCTAATATTCCTTCTTCACTTAGGGTATCAATGGTACTAATAATATAAGCAAAATTATTATCTACTGTAACTTGTGCAATTTAAAATATGTAACTGACTCCACCCTAATATCCCTTTTCACTTAGGGTATCAATGGTACTGATAATATAAGCAAAATTATTATCTACTGTGACTTGTGCAATCTAAAATATGTCACTGACTCCACCCTAATATCCCTTCTTCACTCAGGGTATCAATGATATAAGCAAAATTATTATCTACTGTAAATTGTGAAATTTAAAATATGTCACCGACTCCACCCTAATATTCCTTCTTCACTTAGGGTATCAATGGTACAGATAATATAAGCAAAATTATTATCTACTGTAACTTGTGCAATCTAAAATATGTCACTGACTCCACCCTAATATCCCTTCTTCACTTAGGGTATCAATGATATAAGTAAAATTATTATCTACTGTAACTTGTGCAATCTAAAATATGTCACCAACTCCACTCTAATAGCGTTGTAGCGAAATTTCACCGAGATTGAATATTAATAATGTAATTATTAATATTGTACTCCGTTATTGCAGCATTACATACCATCTCGGCAACCGGGAAATGTTTAATCAGCAACTGAAAGACTCGACACACCGTTATACTTATTTCGTGCCCCGGGACCACGCTTGGCTCAAATTCCAGCTTAAACATCCGTCAGCGTTTAAAGCTCTATTCGACGTCGATTTCGGTTATTACGTAAGTGTAACTAATTAACCGACTATTTATTTATCGACATCAATATAATATGTTTTATTAAAAAAATAATTATTTACTTATTATTATTATTATCTGTAGAGCTAAGTATAAAGTCACACTCAGTATGATTAGATTACGCCCTAATCTCATCTTGATTAGGAGAGGTTCGCACACCTCTAGGAGGGACGAATGTGGTCAGCAGATCTGTAAGCTGATATGATGACAATCACAAATATTAATATGTCGGTCAAAAACTTTTGCCCGTAAATTTAAAATTGCAATATCTTCTAAAGTATTTAAATGATATAACTTGCAATTTTAGTCTATGATACATTAAATGCCCACATATTCGGTTGTATTAGATTCCATACTGTGTTAGGCGAAATAATATCCCGAGTAACCTATTATTTTTATTAATACGTGAAAGATAAAAATGATTACTGTGACGCAATTTTAGGAGATTGACCACACATCATCGCTGACATTTCTGTAGAACTTTCAAGACATACAATTCTTTAGCAAATTATTTTGATGTATTTCATAAGGTTTAATCAGCGTCTAAGTAAGCGTGTAAAAGTTATTTTTATTAAAATCCGGCAACTACACGGTGTTCATTTTTCAGATAGAATCATGTAAACCATTCATTTCTACATTTTTCAGACTAAGCAAATTTTAGAGCGGCATGTCATCAGAACAAACCGCGTATACTCCGTGTCTGACTTGAAACTGCTCGCCAACGAAACAAACCCCTTTGTTTTACCGACCTCACGCGACCCGTTGCGGCTGCGGGTCAAAGAATCGGATAAGAGTAAGTTTTTAATTTTTGCCTTCGTTTCCTACCTATGTAATAATTCAATTATATGTTTCAATACACCTATAATATTCAAAATATTGGTATACATATGTACATAAGCAAGTGTCATAGTATTACCAAAATTTTTGAACTTTAAAAACTTAGAAAGAATATCAATCAGAAAATAAAAACTTTCTTATTTAAATATGCTTTCCTGATATGGTTTAATTTTATTAATTGGTATAATTTTATCAATGCAAATTTGCAATGCAAATTTTAATAGAGCTGGAATGACAAAAAGACTTTGGTCAAATAGACAACACACAGTTAAAATATTTACCCACTAAATTCTATATAAAAGCATTTAAACACATTTAAACACAATTTGAATAGAAATTCGATTTGACATATCTATTACTCGAACATACGTCTCACTTGACGACTATTAATTTTTTTAATCATTTGACTTACTCATTTTTTTTTATTCTAATTGATTATAAAATTAAAAAACAAATTCTAAAAGTATGGCTAATAAGTCAGTTCATATAAACCTCCATTATAATAGGACTTGTGTTTAAATACTTCTATCTTTGACATCTGTGTAAGGTTGGGAGTATTGACGGCAGTAACAGCATGATTCATTACCAGTTTAAATTAATGTAAACGACCTTTTGTTCACATGCGGGCGAAGATTCAGTAATTAAGTTTATAACAATTATTAGTGAGCTAGGAATAGTCGCTAGTTGCACGGCAGGTGGATTTTTTATTAAAATACTTAACGACCCGCGTTCAAACTCGCACCAGTTAGTAAAATTAATCAGTGATACAAATAACTTATTAAACCTAATAGAAGTACTTTATTTTCATATTATTTTAACGTTTAATATTGTTTTTTCATAAATCTATATACATATATCATTGTTGCGTTAATTTTTTTTTATGAATCGTATTATATTTTACAATTTTTGAAAGTAATATTTTTTTTTTTGGGATTGGGTTGTATGATTTTTTCTTGTTCCACAGATTACTACGTCGAGTGGAACGGGCACTGGATACACGTATTCCGACCGGACGTTGAATGCATAAACGGCATTATTCACGTTATCGACGAGCCGTTTATTTTGGAAAGTGACATACGCGCCACGGGCGGCGCCCGCACGTCGAACGCCGTCTACTCGTTCTTCGTACTTTCTATTTCATACTTTTTTGTGCGAATTTTGGAGTATTAAACGTCCGTTGATTTAAGTCAATTATGTGTCTGGATAAGCTAGCCAAATGAATGGTATTATTTATTTATTGATTTAAATTAAGTCCGAAAATATACAACATATGAATTGTACGCTGTACACTTACATGATGCATGTACAAAAGTTACAAATTATACGGATATTTATCATATAAATTGCAAACATGTTGTTAGGCTAATACAGAAAGCTCTTCAGCTTCGTAAATCCGATGGAAAAATGGCACAATTTTCAATTGAATGGAAATGATACGCTGGTGTAGCTCATCCGTTTTCAGTGTTTGATATACCGCCACAGTTCACAAGCGGAAGTAAATCGATATCAGAACACAGCAGATAACCGCTCGTTCGAATTAAACAACAAACAGCTTTCCGCAATATCGTTCATTCGTTACAGCCGCGTCGGATCTTTTCCGTTGCGGGAATCCGCGGATGTGCTTCAATGGCAGAAAACAACATATCGGGTCACTTATTAAGAGTTGCGACGGACAGTGTCTAAATAAAATTCAAAAAAACTTTTGCAACTACAATACTTTTACCGTGTCTTAGCGATGTGCGGCTAATGAATAATATGAATTAATTCATTTGAATCAAGAAATCATTTGAATAACAGACTAACAGACCATGTCGTTAACGTCTGCACAGACCTAGTACTTGCGAACGATTGTAGGAATTATATAATCGGCTTTCTTAAAAACCGCTAACAGGAAATCGTTATGCAAAATCTGAGAGCCAATTGACTCATGACTGAGTACGCTGAATACTATTTGTAATGGAGGATGTTGAGTCAGAAAGCCGACACTGAGAACAAAAAGTTGGATTATTGAAGCTAGACAAAAGATCACATGTCGACATTACGTCTCGACGTAATGTCACCTGA
>WUAW01038312.1:11661-24174 GCA_017165845.1 Thaumetopoea pityocampa | reverse complement strand
AATAAACTAATATAAAACATTAAAATAAAACTTCAAGTGACGCTTCACTCGGGTTGGCGCCAAAACTCCAAGATTACATTTATCGCTGCATCTACTTTGTTGTCTATGCACTACCCAAAGGTTGAAAATAAATTACCCATGATATTATTAAGTCCGCCTTTACATATATATAATGTATGAAGTGTAAATGAACAAATAAATAAAGGATTATATAAAAAAAGGATTTCAATTATGATTCATCATATTTAAATAACCGCACCAATTTGTGTTCTCATAAAACAATAATTAATACGTCATTACCGCGCCGCTGCGGGCGTCAAGCGTCGAATCGATAAGAGTTTTAATTATAAATTAACAAATTTTTCAGTCGATTATCGACAAAAATGTGTCGACGCACAGTATATCTGTTAAAACACAAATGAAGATTATTATGTCAGGGAGTACTTAGTCTTTTAGCCTGTCCGGCAAATAGACTTAAGTATACGGGTAAGCGACCCCGGCCTCCCGAGCTACTACTGTCTCTCCCCACTCGTTCCGAGTAGTAGTATCCTATATCCTATAGTCCTATTCCAAAATTCCATATTCCTTGCTCAATATACCTTTCCTACCTCATCCTTTTTCCTTTCCTCTCCATTAAGCCGCGGTAACGCAATGAGGAACTTTAACATTATTAACCTTATAAAATGGCGGCGTCGTGTTTCGCCACCCGACACGTCTCGTTGCCCGCGGGGGCGAAATGCGGGCTGTGGATAGCCACTCTGCTACATTGAACGATCGTAGCAGGTGAAAAGAAGTGGTCTCTATCTACCCCAATGGGAAAGAGACGTGATTGTATGTATGTATGTAGTATATACTATGGTCTCTGCCTACCCTTATGGGATATCGGCGTGAGTGTATGTATGAACATGAAATGTGATTATTTATATTGGGGTACGTCAAGAACTTATGGTAAACTACTTCACTACATACCACACATCCCCAACAGATGTCGCAACTCTTGAGTGACGACATCGCCACAGAAGTCTGAATCACGCTAATGAAGTTTGATAGCGACTTAACGTATATACGAGTACAACGTCCCGACAACAACCGTCGGGGCGGTGGCAGGCTCCGTTAGACAACATCGGTCTGGTCAGAAGATCTTCCCATTTCGGATACTGCCACTCCTGCCACACTTCGACCCACAACTGTTAACGTGTATATCAACGTCGTCATGGGCTATCATCACGCCAATAAAAAACTTTGTATTATTTATCCATCTAAAAAAGTGTGATATACCATTAGCAAAGCTGAAGCATGATCAGTTCCGAAACCTTTTTGCTTGTAAGCAATAATTAGAACTGCCCCTGATCCAATTCAGCATGCCGAATCCAACTCAGCTGGACAGCGTTAGGGAAACTGAAATTTTCTCGGCAAAAATACCGTACCGTAAAGTCAGAGTGCTTAATCATTTATTTAACTACAGGCCTCAAAAGAAACCTCATGGTCATTGAGCGAGCAATGGAAAGAACTATGCTCGGAGGAGATCCGCAGAAGGAAAAAAGAGTTACCATTCTGACTCAAAAGATTGCAAAGATGAAGTGACACTGAGGGGGACAGACAGCTCGCAAGACCAATGGACGTTGAGGCGACTCCAATCCGGAATGCGTGATGTGGGTCGACCCTCGATAAAGTAGACCGATGACCTAATGAGTTCACAGGTAATCGATAGATGCAACCGGCTCACAGCTGTTCGATGTGGTGATCATTAGAGAACGCCTAAGTCGAGTAGTGAGGATCTGTGGTCTGATACTAATACTCTTTGCAGAATCTGTTCGTATATACCAAACCATAAAAAAAATTACTTCTTCGGATATTTTATCAATTTTACTTAAATTACGAAATTTTCAGCGCCGAATTACAATAAATTAAAAAAAACATGTATATGTGTGCAGAATTTTAAATCACTCGGACATCTTGAAATGAGTGAAATTTTTATTGAATGATTTCACTATATTTAAATAAACTGCATTACATTATATTCCAACTAATATAAAGAATATATAACTTAACTATGTATAAGTATATAAAGACGAATATTGTAATCAAAAAAGTATCGGTCAGGGAGTACTTAGTCTTTTAGTTTGTCCGGCAAATAGACTTAAGTATACGGTTAAGGACCCCGGCCCCCCGAGCTACTGCTGTCTCTTCCTACTCATTCCGAGATAGTAGTATCCCCTATAGACCTTCACCTAAATCCATATTTCTTTCTCAATACACCTTTCCCACCTCATTCTATTTCCTTTCCTCTCCATTACGCCGTGGGAATGCAATAAGGAACTTTGATACTTTTAAACCTTATAAAATGGCGGAGTTGTGGTTCGCCACCCGACACGTCTCGTTGCCCGCGGAGACGTAGTGTAGGCTTCGGATAGCCACTTTGCTACATCAAACGGTCGTAGCAGGTGAAAAGAAGTGGTCTCTGCCTACCCTTATGGGATATCAGCGTGAGTGTATGTATGTATGTATGCAAAAAAAGTATAATTCTCTTGTTTTCATTCACCCCTAAAAAGGAGCCTCAAACCGTGTTTCCAAGGGTGCTTTTGTATCTAACACGGCCTGTATCGAACTCAAATCTAGATTGGTAGCCATAAAAGGCGTGTTCAATTAAAACAATAATAATATTTAATATTTTCTATTTAAATTATGAGTAGGTAAAATAATATTATTTGCGCAGTCGGCGGGTTGCGTTATTTCTAGGGTTATCAGCGCGCTCAAATACCGTCTGACCCGGGTGCCGTCGAGACACAACTGACTCAAGCGGTAACTGTGCCGGACCGGGCGTGAAAAAGCGAGTGGCTGCCATCACTATGGTGCCCCGGAGAACACGGCTCTCCATACGCTGCTGGCATGTCCAGTGTGGTCAGTCCTCTACGACTCCAACTTGCCGCTGAGTTCGAATTTCGATTACCGTAATCGAGAAAAAGTGCGTTTGGGTAACATTTGCCTCCTTTTGGGCCGTGATAACGGTCAAAGAGACGGTCGAACGGGAGCGGGAGGAAAGCTCACGCTATCCGTCCCGGTGAAGTCGTCTAGAACGTAGGCGTAGGACTTACGTGGACCTACCCCCGCTTTAAAATGTAAATGAAGGGCAGAGAATGTGCCCCATCGCTCATCAGTATCAAGCCGCGCCTCCACAAAAGGATTTAATAATAATTATTATTTATTTCAAATTATCTCTCCACTAAGTCGTGGGTACGCAAAGAGGAACTTTCAAAATTTTTTAACCTAATAAAATGGCGGCGTCGTGATTCGCCACCCGACACGTCTCGTTGCCCACGAGGGTGAAATGTGGGGTGCGGATATCCACTTAGCTACATTAAACGATCGTAGCAGGTGGAAAGAAGTGGTCTCTGCTTACCCCAATGGGAAAGAGGCGTCACTGTATGTATTTAGTATGTATGTATTTATTTCAAATTCTTAGACTATAAGTATTGTCACTGACACCTAAACTAGATGAGCCTGTGTTTCACTCAGGTGTCACAGGTCCTCTAGTATAAACAAAATAAAATAAATGATTTAAGTTACTCTAGTTACCGTACAAAATTGTACATGTGCGTGTGTCTGCGAGTCTGTGTGTATATCTAATTGTATATTACTGATAGAGAGGTGTTTATTAAATCATTATTTAAGTATGTAGTTCTCGTTGTGTTGCTGTGCAAATCCTCAACTTCGTTATAATCAAGTTCCTCCAACCACTTTCCACTAAAGTTACTAAAATGTCTTATATTTTGATCCTTCAGAATTCGTTGGCGAATTAGGCTTCCTACAAATAGTCGAAGCCTGTCATAAACGGACTAAGCTCATTTATACCGCAGGCAAATACTCGCACAATCTTTTCAGCCGCGCAAATGGGCCATAGAAAGATGTCTACGAACTTTAGTGGGTGCAAGTCTCACATACCCGTTCTTCTTCTTCTTTCTTAGTTTATGGCATTTGACCAGACATGTTGTGTCAAGCCGGTAGCATAACGGACTACGTCAGGCAGTTTCCGCACGAAAAACTATCTAGGGTTGCCAAACGTCCATTAAGACGAATTATGCCCAATTTTTAAGTCCTTGAAAAACACCTGAAAAGCATACCAATAATATTTATCTGGCTTTATGTTACAGCTACTAAGTGTACAAAATTTTTGAACAGACGGTTTATGTAAACCATATTCAGAGATCAAGTGAGTAGCTTCAATCAATTAAAAAAAAAAATACGAAATATTTTATCCACCTTTTCTCACAAAACTCTTGCAGAAAATTTTCTCATTCCATTTTTGGTTGCTTGTATTATTGCAATTTGTTTATCCAGTTCTACAAATACGCGAACCGAAATTGCCAACCCTAGATATGTCAGACAAAAGCTTATTGTGCAGAATAGCTCGCCACGCTCCCGTGGACAACAATGCGCTTACGAAACGGCACCACTATATCCACCCGACGTGTGTGGTCAACTTAGCAAAATGTCTGCAGAAATACTCGTAATTATTATATGAACGTGAGTTTTCTTTCTCCTAGCATTATCTCGATTTAGTCAAAGCCTTCTGTGCTGTTGAACAGATTCTAATTACAATCTCTTATCTGACATAGTTGCTATAACTCCACACATCTTCCACAATCTCTGCAACAATCAGACATTAGACTGGACGCACTGTTTTATACCTCGCGAAACAATGATTAAATTTAGATTACAGGTCATAAATATCTTACTGAATGTTACGAGTTCAAGTTTAATCATCTGATCGTTTTGTATCATATTAGTTTAAATTTTATTAACCGACACAGAACACGGTACATCTGAAAATCATATTCTATTGTACGTTCTTAGTTTTGGTAAACTATTTATTCTTATCGTTATAAATATCTAGTTCGCTCAAGGCAACGTTTATTAATAAATTTCATGGATACCTATAAGTCATATCACACTCTGAGCGGCTCATAGCCGCTCAGTGTGGCGATCACTAGAGAGGACCTATGTCCTGCAGTAAACGTCATTGGGCTGATTGATGATAATAATAATGTCCACAAATCATTATAGCCTGTCCATTAATTATCATCATCATCAACCTCTCTAGTCTGAATGCAGGGCATGATTCTCCTCTCAGAATAAGAGGGATTAGGCTATATATCCACAACACTGGTCTGATGCGGGTTGGCAGACTTCGCACGCTGTCGAGAAAAATCTCTCAATCATGAAGATTTCCTCATGATGTTTCCTTCACTGTTTGAAGCACGTGATAATCAATTATTAATACGGATATGATTTCCCAAAATCAGAGGTACGTGGGTGCCTTTGTTTTCGAACTCGAAATCTTCTTAGATGCATTCTCATACCACTAGGCCATCACTGCTTCGACTAATTATTGAAAAAAAAATCCAACACCATTATAATATTATTAAAATAATTTATTAGGATTATTATATTACATATTAATATATATTATTCTGTTATTCAAATTCAACAATTTCATTCATTCACACATCCGAGTGGAAGTAACCTATTCTATTTATAAAAATTATCAAATTTATTTATGAAAAAAAAAAACTGTATCGAATGCAGCTGTTCCGATTTAAATAGCGAAACGTCAACAATTTGCCTATTTTACTACCAGTCAGCGTTCAGTGTTGCCAGTTGCCACAATGCAAAAATCAGATATCAATAACGCTACCTACTTATATAGAACATCCAATCAGAAAAGGTGTCACATTACGGTGGGCCATTGGAAGTATCGTAACCGTGTTTACAAACACAACAAGGGCTTGTCATAATCTGTTTGTTGAATGTGTCTTTTCTATTTTTCGGTCTGGCGACTTCTCGTATGGATTGTTTTTTTTTTCAGCGGCTTACTTTTAACGTGGCAAAGGTATTGATATCAACGCCTCATTGTTGGTTTATCCGCACATTGAATAAACGTTTCGCGGAAAGGGAACGTATCGTATCGTACTTACGTGGATCTGCTGATAATTCGTTAGTTTGGTGGTCCTTTGAATTGGACAGTTGACAGTTTTGAAGGGGGTCGGAGCTTCCAAAAACTTTACCTTCAATAGGACTATTGCTATATAAATTCAGAACAATGGTCATAGAGACGAGTTAAAATCTTTTTTATACTAGTCACCCAGGGCAAAGTAGAATATTTTCGTGCGCATAAGCAAGGCACAAACACTCTCAAAATTATAAAAACCTATCTCAGCACGGCGCCGAAAGGCAAAAGTTTTAATCTCCCGCACCGATCGATAGGGCCTCAGAGATAGATAGTTTTCATAGTATTTGTCTCATAAAACTACAACGGTCCAACCTACATCATACTTAAGTACCTTTATTGAAGCACTAAACAAAGCCAGAAGAGGTTTTAGCTTAGTTAGTAATAGCAATAAGTCTATTTCTGGGCGCTTCAATGCTTAACAGCATCCCTCGTTTCGAAAAAAAAAACCTTTGCCGGAGTGAACGAATAGCATCTAGATTCGAACTAACATCCTCGTTATTTTGAAAGGCACGTAAAACAGTGGGTTTCGTATTTTGATGACATCAGTCGTCGTTGAGTTTGTAAGGGCTTCGGGGATGACGTCAAATGGCGATCGGACTACTTAACCCATCCCGCAACGATCAAAAGAAAGAAAGCAAACACTATTATTCAGGAGAAGCACAACACATAGAGTTAACAAAATAAGAAAGGCAAAATAAAATAATATATAATAGTGCATCGGTCGTGTAGTGGTCCTAGACACGGCTTACAATCGAAGGGTTATGGGTTCGATCCGGTCCCATACCACTGAGTTATTATTTTTAATTCATTTACGGTCTATATTGCAGATACCAATATACTCGTGGAGAAGGATAACTTCGTGAAGAGACCTGCATGCTCACATGGGTGTGTGAAGTCTGCAAACCCGCACTAGGCCAGCGCGGTAGACTACGACCTAATCCCCCTCCTGATCAGGGGAGGTCCGTGCCCCTGTAGGGGGTATGAATATGGACTGCGGATGATGATGCGTTCAGGAGAGCATGACAAAATAATCACACTTAACGCCAATAAACTGTCGTTGTTTGCCTAGGTGATTTTTTTAACCGGGGGAAATGCCAGCCGCATAGCTCAGAAAGGTTATGTGTGGCTCGCACCCACTAAAACCCCCGAGTGATCTTCTCTAGCCCAAATTGCCGAAGCCGTGTGATCACGAGAGCATTCTGCCACAGCTTCGGCGGGCTTTGGACCTGTCCTCTACTTCTGGGAGAAATACTGAGCCTCTCCTCCTTCTTCTTATAGTTAGACGATGCATCTGATGTCTCCTTGGGCCTGTGGCTGGTCCGGTGGTGAGATGCCCCTCTCAACGTCCTCAGACCCCCTCCTTACGGTGGTCTCAGGTCCGTATTTTGGTGGGTCCTTTGGCGCCCTTGGTGTCTCTGGGGGGCCGACAAAAAGCTCGCTGCCTCCCGAGCTCACTCTCTGCTTCCTCTTTCGCAGACATTACTACCTCACAATATGAGGCGACTGCCTACCAAGAGTCTTCACTCCCGACCATGTGCTGGATCACGGCCGGGAGTGACACATGTTGTACCCCTAATGTAGCGGCCACGTTTTGCCGCTCGTCCTCCCACGCCGGACAGATTTCCAGCGTTGGCCTAGGTGCTGCATATTCGCAGTCACATAAACTGATACAGACTGTTTTATTTTCGTATGAAGAAGACAAAATATAGAAGGCTATTTATTTATTATTTTATGTAGAAACTATTTTAATTTTAATATATTTATTTTGTAATTATTGTTCACTAGCAAGCTGTAAGTACTACTATTTTTTTTTAAATTGAGTTTAGGCATTTTTTTCTTTAATCGCTTCTTTAAACTGCCGGTGGAAACATATTTTGAATGATAGGCATGAACGTTTGAATCTGGGTCATAATTATGTATCCGTTTATGTGTGTGAATGGAGTGTTCACAATATTATTATATAAATAAATTTATTTATCAAATTCATAATAATTACCTAGGTGATCGTGTGATGTTCTATATTATCACACGGAATATTTATCTGCGTCACCAACTCGTCGGTATAAAAGGAACGAACTTACATTTTACACGTAACCACACGTCGGTCGAGCAAAAACTTCACAAAACAAACAATACAATCCAACAATTACATTACAACGCAAAACCTCAAGCGTCAAATGCCAAACTTTGTGTTGCCAAGTAATACAAGTTACAAATTATTAAATACTATACCTTTTTGCCTTGCAAATTAAGGTGCATTATGCAATAGTTTTATATTTTAAAATAGCAATAATAATTATGTCAATGGGCACGTAAGCGGCGAAGCGTGAACGCTTGTGCAGGACAGAGGGGCCCGTTGGTATATTTTTTTTTTCCTTAATCCTAACCGGGATTAGGTTAAAGCCCTTTTGATTGGCAGCCGCCGTCAGATGCACGCCTGAAACGTCTGAGGTGCAAGGCTATGCTTTAAGGATTTTGCCAGAGGCCGGAATAACATGAACGTGTTTACTTGACGTGCTACGATAGGTATGAAATTGCATACCCACCTGTCCCGTAGGGCTTGTAGTTTGCACAAACGATTAACACTTTCTCACTATGTTTTTTTATAACCAAGATAATAAAAAATTTCAGCATCGTCATCATAATCAGTCGGTGGGATTCCACGGCTGGACATAGAGCTCCTCCTTAAAAAGGCAGGATTTGCCATACCTCTGCTCTTGGCGGACGTCTTGGAGACCCTAGTCGATTTTGATTAAATAACAGAATAACACTGCTGCCCAGTAACCTGGTACATCACTCAGCTTCCCAGCATCCACGGGAAGAAATGGAGTGACGCAATGATTATACTAGCGTCACACAGCAAAAAAAAAATAAGCTACATCATATCATCACATCAGGTCATCCAATAGTACAATAACGTAATTACATTTTTGCAATTTATCAGAAGAAGCGTTTCAGTTTAAAATTGGATTATACCCATTTTGTAAATTATATCGATTATTATGATTTTTCATAATTTATTTATTTATAGATTATTATTAATAATTTGAGCATTCTCGAAAAAAATCCATATTAAACAACAAATCATCCAAATTAAACACAAAATAAAATTTTAACTTTTTTGCAATTACGTCATTATTCTATTGGATGAGCGACATGTGTACAAAAAATTTGTAATCTTGGACGATCATGAAAATTTAAAATTTTTACATTACATTACTTTTTATTTTATTATAAACGGATTTTTTTAATGGAATTTTATCCATGTAATGCAATATTTTCTCACGGAAAATGGCGTTAATTAATTTTAAATAGATGCCTGAATTTGAAAAAAAAATTGAACCACCATTTTTATAAGCTTTTATTTAGTTTCACCTGTCCCGGTGTCTGTCTGTAATTAAATCTTGCAAATTTAAAATTGATCCACCCCCCCGGTTTAACAATCTGTTAATCGGATGACAATATAATATTATTATGACATGGAGCTGATTAGATGATGGAGCCGGAAGGTGGCCATGAGGAATCTGTATTAAAACAATGCAACCCCATCGAGTTTGGGCTCGTTTGATTTTTCTTGACAAGGATTCTGGTCCTAGATGATATGCAGGATATGATATCAACTCTTCCGAAAATTCACTATAAATGATTACATATGAGATGATTATAAAGAGTGATAGCGTAGTGGTATGACCATCTACTGCCAAGGTCTCGAGTTCGAATCCAAATCCTCTAACTTTTCGAAAATACCTTTTTAGCGTGTATAATTAAAAATATCACGACTGTCATGTTATCACACCATTCTAACACTGCTTCTATTCAGTGATGAATATGCCAAAGTAAAGATGTCAGAAGAATATTTTGGATGCTCTGACGTTACGTTTTATAAGATTTTTTTTTTAAAGACACCTCCCGCATTAGGATTAAATTCCTGTATCGCGGGTACTTTACAAACGTTCAAATAACGGGAACACAGAACACCGAGACTCGGAACAACAATTTGTGGATTACACAAAGTTCTTGTCCCGTGTGGGGATCGAACCCATAACACTCGACAGCGCAGTGGATAAGCGACCACTTGAACCACTGCGCTATCCGTGCAGTCTATTATTTACAAGCTTGAAGCATTTAAAATCCTTTTTTTTTTTCAAGATCTCTGAATAAAGATATTAAGTAACTCTATTAAAATCATGCGCAGCAATTTTCAACCTTCATCATCATCATCATCATTTCAGCCCGTAGCTGTCCACTGCTGAACATAGGCCTCTCCAATCGAATTCTAGCGCGACCGGTCCATAGCCACCTGCATCCAACCAGATCCAGCGATCCTCACCAGGTCGTCGATCCATCTCGTAGGTGGCCATCCCACACCGCGCTTGCTAGTATTTGCTGTGAGCTTGCTAGTATTTTCAACCTTAGAGTATATTAAATATTTTATTTAGTTTTTTTTAATTTGTATCTACATATACTTCAGCAATTCTACAGAAACAAACATTTCGCATGCTAAGAATGAAACTGGTTAGAATATAATAAAACTTTCGTCGATTCATCCCAATGGGGCGAAAAGTAGAAAACAGATTGACAGTAAGCGAAATATAAAATTGATCCTTATTTCAGTTTGCCCAAACGTCATTTTTTCAACCAGATTGGAATTGTTATTTTTATTATAATTGGCATTGTGTACTTTTTTAATTTTCAGTTTCATTCTTAATATAATGAGATTTCATCTTTTGTGAGATACATACGAGTACACAGCGGCACACCAATAGAATATTAAATTTACGTATCTATGAAGTTTTCTGCCAAAATTACCGTATAAACAGTGAAAATTCGATCTGATAATTATTATAGAAGAGATTCAGACGATTCTTTTGTAAATATTTCACAGCCAAATCGGCTTGGAGACGTTTCTGCATTTGTTGGTTGTTCAGTCAGCAGATAAATAAATTAAGAAATATTATACTTTATATTTTATTATATTATTATTATATTATACTTATACATATTAAACGTAATTTAATATAATATATAAAACTAACTTCTAACGCTGCTTATAAGCGACTGATGTGCGAGGCACGTGTTAGCTAGTGCAAACTGGTTTACTCCGATTTTAGTCAGTGTGTGTACAAACACTACCTACAAACGTGAATACGTCACCAAACTGATTTATCTGTACTAGATCACACTCACGATGGATAAAAGAGATACGAACGCATTGTACATAAATTAAAAGTACTAAGCTAACGTGTGCCCGTTGACCTTGGAAAGCACTTAGAGCGGGCAGGCGACGCGTGAGTGGCGTTCGTCACGCGGCCAGTTCTCACGCGCTACCCGTCTTGTCTGGGCGACTGACGAGGATTAACCACTTGTATCAGGGTTGGCACATATTTTTATTCCTATACTAGTTTCGGCCCGAGGTTCCGCCCGTGAGAATGTCGGTTTTCCCCTACATGGGAAATCCTGAAACAATCAGAGATTTATATAAAAAAGCCGAAAAACAATTTTTACTCGGGCTCTCGTAACTAAACGGCGGCCATTAAAACACGTATCAAGCTGTATCTTCAATTCTACTGGACTGATTTAGATGAAATGTACCGCAGTATTTAAGTCGAAGTAGTATCTTTAAGACTGTAATAGTTTGACTAAAAAATACCGGCGGGTTTTTGCGTGAAGCTCGAACAAACAAACATCGACAGACAGTTTCAGAATCTCTTAATTACTCAATCTGAGTAGTTTTTTTTTAATATCTTTGATTTACAAAATTAAACAATTTTATAATTGTATAGCAGATTCTATGTATTAGAAATTTAGAACATACATCTATACCAGCATCACATCTGACAAAAATACTTTCTCCGATCTACTCTGGAAGTTTATACATAATGGTGCCGATTCTGTTGTAGCAGAACTTAACTAAATTTGGTCCCTCCCTATCTTATTCTAATGTTAAACGTCAAAACGAGATAGCTACAATTTTGGTGCTGTCAGTTTCGTTCAGAAACGTCAAAATTAAAAGATTTGGGCGCGACTTCGGAACACACGGACTAAAGATACGCAAACACGCAATATTTTTTTTAACCGTTTGACAAAAACGTAGGGCGGTACTCGCTATAAATGTTTGCTATCTCGTTTGATATCAGAAAAAGATAGGGAGGGACCAAATTCAGTTAAGTTCTGTACAACGGAATCGGCACCAATGTTCCCAAAGAAAACAGTGTTGGTCTTGCATGAGTGCAAGAGTGACAGAAAGATAGATACGATATACCGAGGATGGAGGTAGGCTATGAATTATTATCATCACATATCAAAGGCACAGGTTTTAGTTGATCCTTTATAAACACTGAACAGCCCTACTTTGTCACTTGATAAGAACAGAACCTCGTTCCATAACTAGTGATTAGTTCTCGCAAAGCTTGCGAGTCTCTTACAGTAAGTGTAGGACTAGATGTGTAAGAATAATACCAAAAATACTAAAACCTGATTTACTGGTCTTCCATTACTGGGTG
>WUAW01038312.1:262-11593 GCA_017165845.1 Thaumetopoea pityocampa | reverse complement strand
AAAAATAAGCGTGTAATTCATACTCCATTACTGTTTGTTTTTCTGTTGTTAATTGTAATTGTTGTAAATGTTAAAATTTATTCTCCGATGTCTTTCACTCTGTAGGTCTTGAATATGAATCGAATACATGAATAGTTAACTATTGGCTTATATCAGAGAAAAATATAAGATTTCACTACCTTTAGTGAAATCTTATATTTTTCTCTGATTAGATGTAATTAAACTTAAACATTTCCTCAAGAGAAGAAGTATTCAGACCCTCATCCATGACGTTAGTCTTAAAGAGAGTACCAAAATAGTAATATCAGTTTTCTGTCAGTATATTCTGTTGTTATAAACGCAAGTTTTTTGTTAAACAAAAAAAAAATCTCTTATTAATTTTATCACAGCGTATCAAATATTATATCGAGTTACGTACAACCCTACACAAATTGTCAGCGTATCTCAACAGTGACAATTCATTTAGCCTACCTGCGCGCGCGCCTAATCCCAATGACACACGAGATGTGTGCCAAAGAGTATAAACTTCGTCCTGTTTTCATGCCTAAATCCTTTCAGACTCGTAGAAGTAATGATATTTCTTGTAGTATGTAGTATAGTTGTAATAGTGATTTGTTTCTGTAAAATAAGGGCTGCATAAATAGAGAATACGAAACGGCTACACCTGTAATAATCGCATATTTTAATTCTGTAAATAAGAAAAAAATGTTACGTCTTTAAAAAGCAAATAACATATCAGTGAATCAATATGGATGCTGGAGCGGCGACCCTGAAACGGAAAGCGTAATGCGGGTAGACCCCCGACTAAGTGGACCGATGACCTGGTGAACGTCACGGGCAATCGGTGGTTGCAGAGATCTCATAGCCGCAAATGGTGTGGTGATTATTGTAGAAAGCCTATGTCCAGCAGTGGAGCTCTGTGGGCCGATATGATGATGATGATGAATTAATATAATTGACGATTGTGAGTACGGTATAGGTGACTCAGGTAAACTGAATTGTTTTGCTTGAGCTCCTCAGATAATATCAGCGTGTCCACCTCGGTTAAATATAATATTATCAGATAATATTATATCTTGAGTATCATAGCGTGTAAGAGCGCCTGTTCGTGAACAACCCGGCCTCTCTACTCGAAAGCGGTCTAACGTCTTAAATTTGCCCAGAACATCTTTAAACCGCATTCTCCACAAAGATTTGCATTTACATTTACATCTGTACAAAATTCAAATGGCACAGGAATTAAAGCCTCAAAATCATGCTCACAGGCTCCAGTTTGCTAACGAAATGCTAGAGAGGTTCACCAGCTTTAACAACATTTTTTCTAAGACGAGGCATACTTTCAACTAAATGGACAGGTAAAGAGGCAAAATTGCAGGTATTATTGGAGTAACACTAATCCTAAATTGAAACATCAAAACCCCCTGCATTCACCCAAGGTACTACCACTACTGTACCAGTTTATGGGCAGCTTTGTTAGCAAGAGGCATTGTACCAACAATGGACCACCATACTTTTATGAAAATCAAAAAGGACATACGGTTACACTGAATACAAAGCAGTATGTCGCCATGCTACAGAAACTTTTCGCTCCAGCGCTACAGAATTTCAATGGTTTTAATCAACGATCGTAGTCTCAGCATGATGGGACAACATGTCACACCTCCAATGACTCATTGGGTGTAGTTCATGAAATTTTTGGGCAAAAAGTGATATCCAAAAGGGGTGACATTAACTGACCACCTCGTCGCCCAGATTTATCCCCAATGCATTTTTTCTTTGGGGATAGCTTAAAAGTAAAGTTTTTATAGCAACCCGGTGTCTCTTGATGAATTAAAGGAACGTATTCGCGAGGAAATGCAGAAGATTTCACAAAACACATGTAAAGTCCACATTGAAAATTTTCGCTCTAGGTTAATACAGTGTCAAAATAGTCAAGGGTACATATGAATGATGTAATTTTTAAAAAATAAAATCTCTATTTATGTACTCTCATAATAAATAAAGCGTTTTTATCTCATTTATTTAGCTTTTTTAAATTAGTGTTTCAAATGTAAAAAGATTTTTGACCCGTACTGTACATATACAGATTACAATCAAAAAAGAAAATGGAATGCAATATACCAATTAAGTATCCAGGCAATAACTCAAAAACAATGTACATACATAGGATGATTAAATTTGACAAGTAACCAAATTATGAAAAATAAAAATTCGTGTAAAACTCTCCAAAACACAAAGATGGACTCGGAGGTTACTAAACAAGTAACTATAGTTAAAACGATAAAGCTTCCTTAATTTTAGGCTTAATATCCAGTTTATACGTAGAGTGCGGCGATCCAAAGATGTCAAGATCGATTTTGTGTGTAGAAGTAGTATTGTAAAATCTACACATCCTCACAACAGAATTGTAGTAGGAGGTATTATTTTTATAATCCTTGAGTAAAATATGTCTGGATTCCGCGTAATAAGATGCCTCGTGTGAACACATTCAATGCTGACTACACGGCGCCTTGGAGAGCGGGGAGGCCGAGCACACGGCGACGTGTTTCGCTTCAATTATGACTTCACGGATGGCGCAATGGTTTAAGCGTCCACTGCGCTGTCGAGTGTTGTGGGTTCGATCCCCACGCGGGACAAAAACTTTGTGTAAACCACAAATTGTTGTTCTGAGTCTGGGTGTTCTGTGTTCCCGTTATGTTATGTTTGTAAAGTCCCCGCGACACAGGAATTAATCCTAATGCGGGAGTTGTCAAAAAAAATAGTTTGGATGCCGCCTTATACCGTCAACTAATAATAATACTTTATTCTAACTATTCCGAAGAAAAAAACACATGACCACAGGACAGTGGGTCATTGAAAACATGGCCACAGAGATGAACCTCTTTATTAGAATCGGCATTCAATATATTAATATTAATCGTTGAAAGTGAATGAGGGAAACTGTAAAAAAGGTATCACTTATTTGTATAGGTACCTACATTGTAAATATAATATTACACCAGGCAACGGTAACTCACTTAATCTATGACACCTCTCTCTTTGCTGATCCGTTCAGTTGACGATTTGAAGCATTTATTGCTACGTATTGATCTCTGAGTGGATTTATTACGCCTGCCCTCTCCGCACACCCCGCCGCAGGCTCTCGCGTGGTTTTCCCACGATGATAACATTTATTGTTATTGACAGTTTGACTACTTAAGGTTACGACTTTATAGCGATATAAAGTTCCATAAAAATTCTTGACCGTCAATAATTCAACATTTTGTTCTCGATGGGCGCGTGGTTCTCAAGTTTACTTGCGGTTACTATGATTATAGATAAATAGAATAGAGAAGGCACATGTTATACCTACAGTAAAAATATTATAACAATATTCTGAACACTTTCACACATTGATCTAGTTCCAAACTAGGATTCCCTGTATCTTGGATACTAGATAACGATATACATATTTATATAGATGAAAAAAATACACAAATAGATAAATTCGCCCATGACTCGGGTACAGACATTCGATCTAATCACACAAAATTTGTCCCTACTTCGATTCGAACCCACGGCCAATTGGCTCAGAAAGCAGAGTTACTGACACTGAACCAATCAATCGTACATAACAATTACGTTGTTCGATGCTCGGAAAGCGTAAAATAACTATAAATCTTCCATATTTTTAAATTTTTTTAATCACTGACGACGTTCCCTCAATCGGGAACGAAATATCTTATTTTTCTTTCAAATATTAATTTATATTTTGTTTCAGGTTCTCGCTCAACCCCGATGGACTTCCAGTGGGGCGCCGCGTGCTGTCTTTCAGCGTGGGGGGGGGGGGGGGGGGTCATCGCGCAGCATATCGCACGCCCACTTTCAATAAATATAAGTATTTTATATTGAATGTATATCTTTAATTTGTATAAACTTTAATTAGTTTAATCTTTAATTAGTTTAATTGGTATAAATACTAATTAAAGAATACACTACTAAATGGAAGATTTATAGCTGTTCACTTCTAATATACAAATATGCTAATTATAGAATCTGTAATATTTCAAAAGAAGAATTTTTTTTTAATATTTGACAAGTATATAAAGTTTTGTGTGAATTATTTATTGTTTGTATATCTTTACTAAGATATGTAAACAAACTGTAACGATTCACAATACTTTTAGACAGGCGATCAAACTTCAAACAATTATTCAGAAAAATTAACGATTGTGTAATTAGATTTGACTTACATTGGTGCCGATTCTGTTGTAACAGAATTTAACTAAATTTGGTCCCACCATATCTTTTTCTAATGTCAAACGCCAAAACGAGACATCAAATATTTATAGCGAGTACCGACCTACGTTTGTGTCAAACAGTTCAAAAAAATGTTGCGTTTTTGCGTATCTTTAGTCCGTATGTTCTGAAATCGTGTATGTAATCTGAAATTGTAGCTATTTCGTTTTGGCGTTTGACATTGCATAAAGATAGGGAGGGACTAAGTTTGGTTAAGTTTTGTTACAATAGAATCAGCACCATAATTTGTCAATACCTAAGCAATCAATTTTCGCTCGGCGTCTCTCGAGTTTACCGTGGGAATGTAATAAATTCTCCAATGTCATGTAGTGTCATCTGTTGTTGAGAAATTAACATATTGATATTAGCTACTCACCAAGAGTTGGCACTAGCATTATTAACATAATAGAAGATAGCATGAATATTTCAGCCTAATTTACCTCAGTCTTTTATGATACTATTATTTTTTTGTATGTAATATTTTTCATGAAAATAGAAATTGAAATAAAAATTTCATCCAAATCAATTAATTGCTCGTTGAAAGTGATATTATAAATTAAGGTCTCTAATACAGTAATGCATATTGTTATGCATTATTGGATTAGTAATCTGTGGAGTGATTATTATTATTAACTATCACTACTTCGCTATAGGCAATGGCAGTCCATTGACTATAATACAATTTTATTCTTTCCACAAATAGGTACATTAAGAATTATGAATATCCCAACACTCCTATCTCCTATCGCTCCAGCAAAAAAAAAATGAATGAATCTGTCATTATGGTAAACCGGAAACAGTAACAATGCTATATCAAACGTATCGCACGAAATTACTGTGCGTATCAACATATAGGGAACAGATAACTGAGCTCCCCGTCCTCGGGCAGGACCCATAGGGGGGAATGTTTACGCACTAGACGGGGAAATGTTTTAAAAGACGCCATTCATGATTGAAAACATATGTTCAACAACGTAAAGACACGTAATGATTTCACTTCAAGCATTTTCATAAATTTTAAGCGGAGTGCTACATACTTGATCTTTTGCAACAAATTGTATACTATTTAAATAAGATAGGTACGTTTCGTGAAATTCCTTGCAATATCTCATATTACAAATTGCTTTATTAAAGCAAATTGTAAACGAGCAACCAAGCTGCGATCGACTCTGTCCCGGGAATATAATAACTTGCCGTGAAGCAAAATGTACTGTCATCTGTTGTTGAATATTTAATTATTTGATATTAGCTACTCAACAGTAGATGGTCCTACTTGATACTGTTAACATGACAGCATATAACACGAATATTTCATCGTAATTGCACCTTAATATTATATAGGTTGTATTAGAAAAAAAAAAATTTTGGGTTGACTTATTTTCATATTTCCTTAAGAATGACACTTACCTATATATACTTGGACAGTAAAATAGTATCTAAATAACAAAATTCATACAATTTATTAAAGCCGTTTCGTAAAAACATAAGAATTGATGAGCGATTGGTCAGTGACAGTGACTCTGCTTTTTGCGCTAATTGGTCTCGGATAGGAACCATATCCTATCCAAGAACGGATAAACTTTATGTGATAAGCAGGAATGACTATATCTGAGTCATGAATGTTTATCTATATATGTATGTATTAGCATTTATGTATATAAGTAAGTATATCATTGAAACCAACACACACTAGGCCAGCGTGGTAGACTATGACCTAATCCCCCTCCTGATAAGGTTCGTGCCCCTGTAGTGGGGACGAATATGGACTGGGGGTGATGATGATGATATCATTGTCTAATATGTAGATTAATGAGTGTGAAAAGTGTCCACAAGTTAATATAATTCTTATATAATTGCTCGCTTAGATTAAAAGTAATAGAAAATCGATTACTATCTAAATATTTTCCATAGGTGATATTAAGGTCATGAATTCATTGATTTTAACAGTTCTCACAATGCTAAAAAAACGATTTTTCTTTATTTTACAAAACGACAGCGTTTAATAATCACAGTGCGTAAGCAAAGATGCCAATCTCAACGGACGGAACGACTTATGTGCCACTTGGTCACATAATCGTGTTTTTGTATTTAAATGCACTCAATTTGAATACAATGTCCTAAACCTACCTACTGCTACTGAGATCGATTTTTAGAATGGGATGGGCGAGATGAGGCAGTTAATAACCAATAAGCTGTAATGAGCCATAACCAACTAACATTAAGGTTATTTATACAACGAAAATTTTCAAGCTTCTTCGTGCGTTTTCGTTATGAATTTGATTTTGGGTTTGAAGTTGACAAAAATTTTCACACCATTGAAGACGTTCATTGTTCTCTTTAAGTCAATAAGTTTGTTAAATGACAAAAAGCGACACTCCCTATTAATTCTGAAAGTGATCCAACCATAAATCGATAGATTTTTGATGAAAAGTCAAAGGTCACACAAAGACAAAATTAATCATGCCTGGGATTATTAAAACAAAAGAATATTCTTGCAGTTACAGTCGTCTTTTCTTATAAATGTTGTAATAAAGAAGATTTTTCAAATTCAAACCGTACTTAATACTTAACATAATTAAAGAAAAATACACTCTAATGCGTAGGTAATATGAGTGTTTTGTTTTTTCTTTTAAAGGGAAAACAAAGAGAACTTAGTCCATACAAACTTGTCTGATGTTAGTTATATTTTCATAAGTTAATAACATATTGGTGTATTTCATTTTATTGCTTCTTTTGATATCTTTATCTTTTCATATTATTGAGACACACTCCGACGATTGCCACGTTTACTCGGCCAAAGTTCCCGTAGGCACATTCTTTAAAAAAATACGATTGCTTCGCAATGTTAGCCAAAGTTTTATTCCAATGTTTCAATACTGTTCAAGATTATTAACGATAGACACAGTACAACACCAAATTTACATATCTAATATCGCAATAAAATATTATATAATATTAGGTTAAAACTTCAGGTAATATTTCAATCGGGTTGCCGCCAAAATGCCATAACATGGTGTGCACTTAATTTTTTTATTATGCTTAATCTGTGGTTTTGATATGAATGTCACAGAACACGAGCCACGATATTAAAAAAAAATAAGCGCATTCACCGTCATTATTTTAACCGACCGTAATAAATATCAAAACTAACAAAGTTCACAAAAATCATCGACCCCACATATTTAGGGGTTATTTCTCGAAAATCAACGGGGGATTCTTTTAAAAAACCGAATTTGAATACAGTAGTCCATAGTCCGGGTGCCGTTGCCTAACGTTTTTTTTCGATGTGTCACAGATCTTTATCAGGAGGACGGATTTAACAATCTCATAAGCGCGGTCGCGTCACATTTTTATTTTTATTTGGGCGCGTCAAGGCAGTCACATCGAATTAGATAAATCCCTTTAGCTTAACATTGTCCGCTCTTGGTGTGAACTTTTTTAATTTTGATTCATAATTTTATTATCTTACGACCTAAAAGCCACAGCTTGCTGGCAATAAAAATTACGACAAACACACAACGTTGAGGCAACGAAGCAAATATCTCTGTGTAACACAATAGGAATATTAACAAATTGTTAAAACTGCATTAAATTTGCAAATAAATAATTAGAGTTTGTTAAATTGAAAAAGTATTTTAATATTATATCTTTTGTACAGTAAATGCTTTCATAGTTTACAATTTATAAGTAGAAAGTAGCATTATAAGTAGAAAGTAGCATTATAAGCAGAAAGTAGCATTATAAGCAGAAAGGAGTAAGAAAATATTGTTAATAACAGTTAATATCTATGTTAAAGATGCCTACATACGAGTATATCGCTCATCCAATAGAACTAAGACGTAATTACATTTTTGCAATTTATCAGAAGAAGCGTTTCAGTTTAAAATTGGATTATACCCATTTTGTAAATCATATCAATTATTATGATTTTTCATAATTTGTTTATAGATTATTATTAATAATTTGAGCGTTCTCGCAAAAAATCCATATTAAACAACAAATCACCCAAATTAAACACAAAATAAAATTTTAACTTTTTTGCAATTACGTCATTTTTCTATTGGATGGGCGATATATTTATATTCTGAGACCCGTATCCTGCAGTGGAACAGTATTATAGATGAATTGAAGATAATGATGAATGCCTCTATTTAAGAAGGTTATAATTAGCAAAATGCCCTGCCTATGCAAAGTAACATTAATGTTTAACATCACTATATTTACAGAGATGACATTTGTCTTGTAGTTCATACCGGCGGAGCCTTGCATAAAACCAAATTCAAATATGTTTATTATCTCCCTTCATTTCGTGTGACTTTAACAAAGTCATTTACTTTAAAATAACACTCAGGATTTGTTAAAGTATTAAGCGTTTCAACCATTTTTCAAAGGAAAAATATATAAAATATTTCAAATAGTCTGATTTTCATTTAAAATTAAATTCTTAATATTGTTCCCTTGTTAATAATACACCAATTTTCTTTTCGAATTGAACCAACGTGACTTAACGCATGATAAGTACTTAAGGACTCTACTAGACGTGCAGTCAATCTGGTTAACATCACATCTTTACTGGACTTTCACTCATTTGCAAAGAGTTATTCTACCCTAAAATACTAATAATTATACAATAATCATACTGTTTGCGCCATTTCTCGTATTTGTGAATCGATGTAATGTATCCTAATCCCAATTTGCCCAACCTCACTTTGTTTCAATCGGTATTCTCGTCTTGTTTCGATCGGGCATTCAATCCATCGTGAAAATTGCATTAACGTTACTTTGCTAGGAGCAAAAATTCATCAGTTCACTAACGAAATTGTAATAGATTGAAATCGAACGGCAACTGATTGGCTTACATTTCTATTTTTCTTATTCAATAGCATTAGTTATTTTCATATTTAGATGAATAGAAAAATCATTTTAAAAAGAAAGAGAGTACATATTACTGAAGTAAAACATCCGCAAGTTGGTAAAATGGCAAAAAGTGGAAGAGAAGAATATTCTAAACAAAATTCTGTGTTGCCAATGAAAAAGTATCGACAGATTTAACAAATGTTTTTTTTTTTGCACATTTGGTTTTAAAATGTTTAAATGTTTGTGTGCACACTTGGGTTTAAGACATCGATGTGGTCTGAAACGTGATCGACAAAGGACGTGAGTTTATTATTAGTTACTGTAAGTTTATTTTATTATTCTACTTAAATACAAATTGAGACAAGTCATAAATTTAAAAGGTAAAATAAGTTGGATCTAGTCATCTCATAACTTACACATTGTCATCAGTTGTTAGAATAGATCACCCTTTTTCTTTAATGCCATAGAATTATCCCAGTAACGTAAGCATAGTGTTGTCCTTTTCTCTCTCTGGCCAACAGCCTATTTTCTTCCCATTTTGCATGTGACTACCTCCTCCTTAACAAAGAAAAATTTGCTACAATTTCCACACTTGTTAGGCGTCTTGTAGATCCCAGTAGATTTTGATTGAATAAGAATAACACTGCTGCCCATTATCCTGGTACATTCCTTAGCTGGTTTTTACAGCACCCATGGGAATAAATGTGCTAACGCCATTATTATGCCGGTGCCACACAACAATATTAAGAAAATTTCACTCTCATCGCACTCGAAATAGTTTCACTTTAAAAATTTCCTCGAATGCGATTCAACTTCAGTATTTGACAATTTATCATATTTAGTTGAATCGTGGAACAGGTTGAATTCTTTTTTTTTATTGGTCCACATTTGCTGCAAACATTTGTCAATGTAAACAAGCAATTAAACACGAGGCGGTGCGTCGACTGTCGGCGTGGACCCTTGCTGTCTGTCATGCGACAAAGGGATCGTTTAATTCGAACCCCATGGTTTAAAGTGACAAATTGTATCAGTGAGACAGCTTTGCTTTGAAATTTAGATTTTTTTAGCTTTGCCCGCGACTTTGTTTAAGTAGGCTATACCTAGCCGATATATCTTCATAATCGAAACGTCTACAGCCCCACTGCAAAAACAGGTCTCCTCACGGAATGAGAGGGGTTATATCATAGTCCACCACGTTGGCTTAACGCGAATTAGCAGACTTCATACACCACCGAAAAAATCTCTCGGCCATGTAGGTTTCCTCACAATGTTTTGATAGTTAATTATTAATACACACATGATTTCTAAAAGTCGGAGGTGCCTGCCTTGGATTCAAACTCTAAATCTAAAACTCAGCATGCATGGTCATACCACCACACTATCATCATCCCCAGATCATATCGTCCCCATTACAGGGGCACGGTTCTCCCCTGATCAGGAGGGGGATTAGACCTTAGTCGTGCAGGTTTCTTCAAAAAATTTTCCTTCTTCATTAAGTAGGTACATTAGTGTCTACAATGTTGACCGTATATGAATTAGAAATAACTCGGTGGTACGGGACCGGGTTCGAACCTACGACGTTTCGATCGCAAGCCATGTCTGGCACGATTGCACCACCAATGTAATTTTTCCTGTAAATTTTCATTCCTCAAAACGGGCACAAATACTTAAAGTGGCGCGATATCACGCGCTGGCGCGTGATCATGTTGAACCTTAACGCTTATGCGTTATAATGTGATTTCCAAGTTATCTTGGAAATCACAGTAAAACGCTGCACGTAAAGAGATCGCGTGACACCATCATTACACTAGCGCTACACAACGAATAGTGACCATCATCATCGTCATCATTACAGCCCGTAGCTGTCCACTGCTGAAAATAGAAATCGAATTCCAGCGCGACTGATCCAAGCCACCTGCATCCAGCGAGACCCAGCGATCTTCACCAGGTCGTCGGTCCATCTCGTAGGTGGCCGTCCCACACTGCGTTTGCTAGTGCACGAACAGTGATAATCGTTATCATTATAGGTTATTAATTTATTGAAATAAAACTACTTTAGGCCAGTGCCTAAAGTAGTTTTATTTCAATAAAATCTCAGTAGAAGAAAAATATTACTAATATTAAAAATATACATCTAACCTAAACATATACATTTATACACATATTTTTGTATGTATACAAGCCCCAACTGAATAA